>JAYKTE010199183.1:0-12447 GCA_036873565.1 Xipholeptos notoides | reverse complement strand
AAAAGATTTATATGCTGTCAAAAAACAAGGGGGGGAATATATATATATATATATATATATATATATATGGTGACTGCCACTTCTTTAAAGAAGACTGCAAACCCTCACAACATATGCGAATGAGTCAGCATATGGTTC
Organism: Xipholeptos notoides; assembly: GCA_036873565.1. Taxonomy (NCBI): domain Eukaryota; kingdom Metazoa; phylum Mollusca; class Cephalopoda; family Idiosepiidae; genus Xipholeptos; species Xipholeptos notoides. The sequence continues at coordinate 12,309 of JAYKTE010199183.1, read as the reverse complement.
CCCATTCCCCCTCTTGTTTTGCATAGTTTACTGCACTCCCTACAGGATAGACCTCCTGGTGGACAGCCCACACCTCTTGCATGAGTAGCTATGTGGCTCGTAAGACCTGCATTGGATAGACAAACTCTACTGCAGATTCCACACAAATATCTAGTCACAGATTTAAAATCCACTATGACCCCTCTTTTTATATAAGTCTCGCTTGAGAGTGGCGTGTTCAATTCACTTTTCCACAAAATTCTAACATCCACTGTAGACGTTTTGTTTCCATCATTTTTGATCCATTGCTATCTACTCTCATTCTGCTACCTCTGTTTAGGGCCCTCGGGTTTCCTTTGATAATATCTTTGTACCGTTTTCATGGCTTAAGTTTGGGCCGCCTTCCCCATTCAAGCTTCCCATAAAACAGGCACTTAGGTATTCTAGTATCTTCCGGCCTTGTCCTGCCCAGCGCACCTGACTGCAAATGCTGCGCACTTTTATGCTGGAGGTATTCATTCAAACCAGTTTTATTGAAAAGATTTTTGTCTTCTAATTTTCTGATAAGTGTCTTTTATAAAAATATGTAAATATGCTTATTAGAAAAAATATGAAGACACTTATTACAGGCTGTGTATGTGCCCAAAGGTTTATCACTCTAGATTTTTCATTCTGTGACCTACACTTAGGTTGGAAGAAAAAAGGGAGGCAAACTAACGCAAACACTCCAGGAAGTATTTTTTCTTAGTGCAGATGTTGCACATTCATGAGAATTTAATAAAACTAGTTTCAAATAATTGTATCAACGAAAATAAAACCATTGTGATGGCAGTGAATATTGTCGCAGTGATTAAAAAGCGGAATAGTAATTGGTCGGATATTGGAATAAAACTAGCCAAAATGTCTGTGAATAAAGATTGAAATAATGAATTGAGGCAACTGAATTTCATTTTGAAAATCTTATGGGAAAATTTCTCAGGATTTTATGAAAAAAAAATTTCTGAAAAATACACCCACAGCTTTTATTTTTGTTTTTCTGGTAACAACATGGCATAATATATATATTCTATATTCTCTACTTATTATTGCTTGAATTACAATAGAAATTTAATTTTTTGTAATTGTTTTCAAGTGGAATTGCTCTATAGAATACCAAATTGTCACTGTGAACCTAAAAATCCCTTAGTTTATTTTGAAGTTATTTTTAGAGTCTGAAGTCTTCAATGGAACAATTGAATCCTTTTTGTTTATTGATACAAAATGATTTTTTATTTATAAATATTTATTCCAAAGATTAATAGGCTTCATAAAAATCAAAAGTGATTATTTTTTTTGCTGTTTTAGGGATAATTTGAATTTATTTTATTCCATATACAATTTCAATTAGAAATGATAAATTTATAGTGAGGTCAAGAAGTTTTGTATATAATAATATAGTAATATTAGTGGAACAAAAGAATGTCTCACATACTGTAAATCTATTTTACATTAGTTTAGTTTATTATAAATTCACATAATGGACAATTATTAGCATTTTCTTTTTTTTTCAATTTACGATAAAAAATTTACACTTACTATATTTAAAATCTTGCCAAACCTGAAAAATGTATTTTCAATGTATATTTTTAATCATTATAACAATTTTTATGAGGGGAATGGATGACAAGTTAAAAAAAAATTACCTACTATTATAAACATGTAATTGAAAGTTTAAAAATATACGAAAATTAGAAAATATTTATCTAAGAGAAATTAAGATGCTGTTCAATTGTTTTTTCTTTATTTTGGTAATACACAGCTTGTCCAGTTTGTTTATTTTTTTTTTTTTTTTTATTTTCTTACTTAGCTGGAATATATTCCTATCTATTACATTAGGGCAGTGAGGGTGGATCAGTGGTAAAAGCTTGCTCTGGAATCGTATTACACGAGTTCAAATCCCAGTCAAAACCACTTTCAGCTGTCTTGGACAGATGAGGCTCGTTAACTTGGGAGAGTAACTTATCTAGGTGAAGGGCAACACTGATTACAAAAGCCCAAATGAGCACATAAAACTGGCCGTGTGCCTAACTTCGGTTTGTGCCTGACCAAGTAGATATATTTTGTCTGTTACATGTAAAAATGAATTTAGTTTAATTTCAATAATTAATTTTTGAAATTAATTACAATAGGTTTTTGAGGAATGTATTTCTATGGTAAAATGTGGACTTGCTGTACAGCTACACGTTTTATTGTATTAAATTTTGTTGACACTGATAATCTCACTTAGGTTTAGTATGAATAGCATTTTTTGTTGCATTAAATTATTTGTCTATGTCCAGTGTAATATTTTATCCAGCTGATGCTTTTTTTTGCAAAGGCTACCCTGTGTATAAATTTGTATATAAATATCAACCCCCCCTTTTTTTTTTCTTTTTTGGATAATTCATTGAGGGTCATTAGAAGACAGTCTGGATTTTTAAGTCAGTCAGAGAAAGAAAAGACTTTCACTTTGTCCTGTACAGAAATGTTTACTTTTAAAAATTGTAGATTAAACAAATAAGTTTGACTCTCTGCAGTGAAAGAACCCCAAAAATTATTTTTGTTTTCCCCTGGTAAAAATTGTAAGACCTTTGTAGTCTACCTCTAATTTTGATAAAATAAACGAATTTTTTACTTTAGTTGTCGCTGTTTATATATCAGTTTATAACTTTTCATTTCTTTCTTCATCCTCAGGGCCATATCAATCACATCCTCAGCTGAAGTTGGTCAGTTCTGATGGAAAGAATTCTAATCAAAACTGCTGCAATTTTTTTATTTTTTTACCAGTCTAAAAAAAAAACCCAACTAAGACTGGTTTGTAGAAAATCTAATCTTGAATTTTGACTATTTAAAAAAAAATAATTTTATTGTATTTTTTCTATTGATAATTCAAACAAATTTTATGCATGACATTATTACCAATTTTTGTCATTCATTCTTCAAAAATTCTATTGGAAACTTGAAATCATTTTATTTAATTTTTTTTTAATTAAAACTACCAGAAACATTTTTACTGTCTTCTGAAGAGAACAGAAAAAAAAATTAATCATATCAATTTTTTTTAAGACTATATTGCTACACATCTTTGGTACTTGATCTCAAATTGGCTTCCCTGTAAAATTCATTTGACTTTACATCCCAGTGAAAAGACAATTCATTGAAGTTTTTTTTTTGTTTAAACAATTTCACCTGCTCAACATTGTAAACAAAAGCTGGAATAAAAGGATTTATCGGTTAGGGTAAAACTTGTGAATATATATATATATATATATATCCACTAGTTTGATTGAAAAGAACAGACACTATTTGTAATCCTAAAACATAGATTCAAGTGTTCACACTTACCATTTAAGTTAGCTTTATGTTTCTATTTATTATCTCAAACATTTTGTCTTTTCTTTCCCTAATTCATTGAAAAGATTAGAATGAGAAAGGTATCAAGAAACATTTTATTTTACATGTAGAATATTAATTCCTTGTTTAGAATTAAAGAACCTTTGCAATTATCATTTTAAGCATCTTCATGTGTGGTTTGTATTTACTAGATTTACATTACAATATTATGTTAAGATAAATACCCCAAATTAGTTAAGTGACATTGTATCTTTATAAATTACTGGCTGCATTGCCTCTGTAATTCAGAACCTTTTAGTGGTAGAAGACATCCATGAGAAGAATAGGTGGGAAAAGGGTTGTGGCTGTTAGTAACCATTTTTGCAATACATCAAATCATATGATGCAATGTTTACAATATTGAATGGAGAAATTACTTCAAACTCTGTTATAAAAAAAAATGTTATTTCTTTTAATAAAAAAGTTCCTGAAAATTAAAAAAAAAAATCTATTTTTACAATAAAAAGGTTTATTCTATTTATTTTGTTTAAAATCTTTATGTAAATTTGTTTTACCAAAAAGTTCTCCTTAAAGATGTTTGATCTCACCTGAATTGATGTTTTATAGTGTGTAATTTAGCAGCCATTTTGGGTTAAAAAAGTGTGCATTGATCTGCTTTAACTATAGAAAATTTGAATGGTGAGGACCTCAACAAAAAGTTTTTCAGTTATAGATTACATCCACAATTATCTCAAATCCTGCAAGTGTAACTTGTTCCTCTTGCAGAACAGAAATTAGTTTGTTGGTTTTTTTTTTTTGTATTTATTACAGAAAAAAAATAAAAACTTTTTTTTTTAAATTCATTTATTTACACTTCAGTTATTTTGAAGAAACATATGTAGCATGTAGCTAAAAGTTAGAAACCGAACAAAAACTAAATCTATGAGTGACAATTTTATCTATAAAAATAGATTCTATTTTCTGAATTAAAATCTTAAGAAAATGTCCTAGTCTAAATATATATTTTGTTTCTTGTCAAAAAGAAATTAAAATCATTCTTGTCTATTTTTGATAAGATGAAAATCAATTTGTGAAGCTAATGGTTTCAAAAGTTATGAGTCTCACCGGATATTTTGAAAAAGGAAAAAGTTATTTTCATTCAACTTGTTGGCTTCATTGAATCAGAAAATAAAGTTGATATTCAACTGATACCAAAGACGAAGCACTTTAACGTGAAAGTATATATATGTATGAGAATTACATGGAACAGATTGGAAGTTCAAATGCTTTTAAAAATTAAAAGCTCCATCATAAAAAAATATAGTGCAGTTTACATGCACAAAGCCTGCTATCTAAATCTGTTACCGTTCATTTATATTAGTATCTTAGACATCCTACACACTGATAAAGAAGAGAAAAATGATTTCCAATTTTTCACATTCGAATTTAATGCTGAGAGGCAAATTCTCTTTAAAAAATTCATTAATAAATTAAAATTCACAAGGAATGCATTTTCTTTTCTTTTTTTAACAAGAAAACATTTGCTATGAACAAAATGTTACCATAAGTTGTATATGCTGAAAATAAAGATTTTTAAATTTAAAAGGGTTGGGTGGGGGACATCAATAATTAATGACTGACAATGAATATCAGTTTGCAACGGAATGACAGGACAATTGCACCTAGAATTTTAAAACTATAAAAATTACATTGGATTTCAAATGACTAACAAGTTATGAAAGACTTACTATAAAAACCCATTTTTGAAGAATGAGTAAATAATTAACATCAGAAAAGTAGATAGGTTCTTATATACACATCTTATGTAGATGAGTAGTTTTGAAAAAGAAAATAGTGACTAAATTGTCATTTTATTAGAAATATTTCTAGTATAAAAAATTCTACCCTTTCTTTTAAAACAAAGGTTCTGTAAATTAAAAGGTTTGTTATAAGTGAATCTTTTTTGGTTAATAAAATTGACAGCAGTGAAATAAATTTAAAAAGTTGTCTCTAACTAAATAGAATGTCCACTTCTTTCAGCAGTAGTTGGCCCTTTTCTCCTGCCATTTGCCCATAATACAGAGCTGCTTGCTTTAGGCCCATGTTGATAAGGAGTCGAGAAAATTCCAGAAATATTGCCTCAATCAGAGGAGCTGAGCACAGAGTTAAGGAGAAATTTTTTAGATGATACATTATTATTTAGACATTTGTTCTCATCTGTATTGTTGCTTACAAAACATTTCTTTATTTGTCTAAATCTCTAGGGTGAAATTTAATAATATTCAACAAAATATAAACTGACCCCCCCAAACATAGTTATTGCAATAATACACCATATTCATAATCTAGAACCAGAAATCTACAATTGACAAGCCACTAATAGTTGCAGGCAACACTATAAAAGACAATCAAATAATTAATAAATTTTAAATATAAGAAATTGGAAACCTATACAAAGTAGCTTTTTCCCCACAACGTATGGCCTCAAATGAGCCTGGAATGGTAGATGAGTCATAAGTAGGGCTGTGACAATATTCTTTTATTAAAGAATATTCTTGTCAGAGCTCTACTTGTTACTTGACTAGTTTGCAATTTTACCATTTCTTTTAGTTCTGTAGTTATTAGTAATAATTACAGAATTAAAAGAAATAGTAAAATAGTCAAGTCTGTAGCAAGAATATTGTCATAGCCTTAGTCATAAGCAAACAATAATTTGGATTAACATTCTCAAACTAATTTTCATTCTTTATAAATAAATGTGTGTGTGTGTTTGTTCATGTATGGTTTTTTTAGTGACCATCATTGAACATAAATGTCAAAAAGCACATTGGTTGAAATGAATACATAATAAAGATGAGGATACTAGATAACTTTTTTTTTGTCACAAGATGGTGTGATTTTTCATAATTTTCTTAAATTTATCCCTTGAAATGCAGTTCAAGAGATAAAATGTAATCTTAAACAATTATTCTTAACTAAAATTAGTTTAAAGAGCTCTAAAAATCCATTTTGGTTTGCTACCCAATGGTTCCACCCTTCCGCATTGAAGTTATTACTTTTTTTAAATGACTAAAAACTAAGGCCACAATTACAAGAGCAAAAATTCATTTTATAGCAATGTGATTCTTGGATAAGAATTATTTAAAATTTGTTACTGCAGCCTTTTTCTTCTTCGAATTAGAACACTACCTAGTCTCAATACCAAACTTTGGATGCTTGGTGGAGATCAGTTAGTGTATTTTAAATTTAGATAAATATATTTAAAATTTACTATAAAATAATTTTTGATATTTAAAGTTATGTGTCTTGCTATAGAAAACATGTATTCAAAACTATAAATTTATTTCTGCAAATCACTAATATAGATTTTCCAAACTTTAAACCAAATTAAATAATAAAGGATACCATTTTCTTCAGATTTATCGATCAGACCAAACTCCAGGCAGGCTTCTATAAACCGAGCAGCACGGTCAAAATAACGCATACCATATAAGATTTCTGCCACTCTGACAAACTGACCCAGAGACAACATTGCCAGTACAGCTTTGCTCTAAATAGAAATACAAAAAAAATGAAATAAACATTGATTTGAGAGATTTCTTCAAAATCTAAATGTGTCATTGACAGGAAAACCTTTTTTAGAATTGTAAATTCATCCAGGAAAACTCAAATAGATTTAACATTTTTCAAGTTTAAAAAATAAGGAAGATTTGAAACTATAAATTTATTCCTCTTAGCATGGACGTGTGGATGTGACTTTGATGTTTATCTTTCAAATTGTATATTTGATAACTATTAGAAACTTTTGATGGATGCTGAAATGATTCTTCAATACAATTGACTCAATTGCTATTTCATAAAGGTTCATGACCAAAAAGTGAACAACAACTCAAAAATCTAAAGATTGCCCACTTAGTCTTTCATTTAATTTAGTTTTTTAAAGGAGAGAAATATTTTAATACTTACTTTTTGGCTAACTTGTGGTGAGCATAAATTATCAGCCCATCTTTTCATGACTTCACTGTATTCAGAATAATTAAGTGTGGCCTACAACAGAAAGCTTAGGTTTACAAAGAATAAATGAACACATGTATTATATTACTTTATTCAAGTTATTCAGACTTCTAGTCCTCCACGTTCTGATTTGCCTTCGATCTAACTTGTGAGCATACAGTAGATATAAATAATGTTCCTGTTGTCAATTACTAAATTTTTTGGTTTATTATATTGATATATCAAATTTTATTTTAAAAACCCGTATGAACCCTGTAAAATCTGAACATGCCAAGATTATATATGTATTGTTACAAAAGATTCTAGCTAATCAAATTCTCACCTACTAGCTACAAATTAATATCAGCGTTAATTATGGTAGTACAAAAAATATTTTCACTGGCAAACTCTTATCTAAAAAAGAGATTTGAATCCAGCAATATTCAATCATAAAATGGTAATTTACATTTCAGTAGCTCAACTAGTTATCACTTATAAAATACTATACATAATTAAGATGATAGTTTGTAAGGCTGACCTTTGCTAACCACACAGCTTGATCCCAGTCTCCATATGTCTGCAAGTAACGGCAAGCATCCAGGCCTTTGTCAATCAAACATAACAATTGAATGCCCTCTGAGGAATTAAAAAAAAATGTAGAAAGAAATTTTTTAAACAAAAAAAAGTTGAATTTTTGAGTATTTCATTTTTATTTTTCGTGGATGTTATATATCCTCTGGAAATTTTAAGCTGAAATAAAGTTTACTCTTTAAATGATAATTTAGTGTATTTTCAGTGATGACTTTATGTGGATCACTATGGGGTTTCAGGTTTCTCAACATCATACCTCCCCCTAGACACACTGACCAGAGATGATAAGTCTTTGGTCTGCCCCCAAGGAGCACTTTCAGACACTCGTACAAAATTAATAAAGTTTGAGCCCTGTCCAAACTCTTACAAATGCTTCTGATTGGTGATAGAGCTAATTTTCATAAAATGGCGAACTGTTGATGAACTCTTAAATCTACCTTTATTTATTTTTCCCTCCTTCCTATTTTGTAAAATTTGAGTTACATAATAAAATAAAATAGATAAATGAAACGATTTCCTTGTAAAATGGCTAAAAAAAGCAAACCCTGGACAGAGCATTAATCACAATTCGTTTATATATAATTTTTAAGTCGTTTCTAGAAGAAAAAAAATATGGTTAAAAATTCTCATCTAAGAATTTATCAAAATTCGTTTAAAAGAAATACAAGTATCTACAAATATATATAATTCTAAAGTCATTTCTAAAAGAATTAAGAAAAAAAAGAAACTCTATTAAGAATTTATCAAAATTTGTTTATATAGTTTTATAAGGAATTGTGGAATTTCACCCATTTTCATTTAATTATGCTCTGCATTTGGGTGTTGATAAATAAAATGTGTAAAAAAAAAAGATCTTACCTGACAATTTGCCATTGGCAATCAAATTGGTAGCCACAAGTTTTATGGTACTTTGACTTGCTCCTGATGATCGTATACTGGCCACTAGACAGGCCCTAAGAAATTTAACAAATGGCAGGAATTAAATTTGATTTAATGATTTTCATACATGACTCTTTCAATAATAAGTAATACAGATCTTTGTAAAATACAAAATTATTTAATAATAGAACATAATATTACATAAAAATAATTTTCTACATTAAGTAAAAATAAGTAGTAGATATGATCTCCTTAGATGACAATATACTACAAATAATTCTATTAATAGAACATAATACATACATACAAGTCAAAACATCACTAGGAAGTAGAAGATGAGATCTCCCTTCAGGATGGAATTATACAAATAATCTAGTTTTGGAATGTAAAATCAAATTCAAATTGAGACAAGTTGAAAAGGAATTTCCTAAACTAAGAAAAAAAAAATTTTCATCTGTTTTTGGTAAAAAGTTTACCATTTGATATCAACATGATAGAAAAACAAGCTCCAAGTTGGTTAAAATGAAATAAAAACTGGTTATATCCTATTATAATTATCATCCGTTAAAAGAAAAGTAGTATTACATATCTTTAAACTCAATCAATTAAAGCAAGAAAAATATTAAAAAAAACCTTTTTTTTGTTTTTTAAAAAAAGGAAGAAAATTAAAAATAAAGTAAATTTGAAAAAGTATTTTTTCTTTTAAAATCAAAATGTTTTTCTTACCTCAAACTGTCTACATAATAATTATCATTGTCGGCTTCAGTTTCCAGCAAAAGTTGAACAGCTCGATCTGTTTGACCAAGAAGAACATAATTTTCGGCACATTTTTTAGTATTCTCATATGTAGCCCTTTTACTGTCGTGGAGAGCGATACGGTCCAATTGGGATTTCTAGGATGGACAACGAAGAAATAAATTCGTAAATGAAATGGTTTCTTCAAATAAAATATCATTATTAATAATTGTGCACCTATCTCTCTTATAACAATGATCAATGTCTAGTCTATTCTTTGTTCTTCTACCTTAAGTGTAGGTCATGGATTGAAGTGGTATAGACCTTTGGGTCCACAGCCTAATAGTATGATGTTCAAGGAAGTATTGGCATTAATTTGCCTATTTGTTCTTCCACCTTAAGTGTGGGTCACAGAATGAAAAATCTAGTGATGGTCCAGCAGCCTATTTGTATGTGCAATAATAGAAAAATGAAAGAAAGGAAAGCAAAAAAACCTGGAATGTAGCACTATCCTGAAGAACATCGTAACATTTTTCAAGTGGTTCATCTCTGTATTGTTGGTACAAGGATGTCGTGTCTTCATGTTGTGGACTGTTGAAAACAACAAGGTCGTGCGTTTCTTTGTTGTTTGGAGTCAATGGAATAAATAAATCTCCTGCTGCTCCATCAGAAACACTCCGGCTTACAGTCTGAAATAATTAGAAAATGGATATAAAAAAAAACTTTATATAAGTAGATGTTTTTTTGAGAGCATAATGCCAAAACAAATTTTTCCCAAATTCCACAGTAGGTCAGTCCTGTTCTTCAAAAGATTCTTGTCAGAATAAAGGCCCGAGATTTGCCCCTAGAGAATGAAAAGCTATAGCAAATAGGCGTTTCCATGTTGAATGCCAATTTGGTTTTATTGTAACTTTGGTTTTAGGGTACATCAAATCTTTTTGGGGTTATCAATAAATTAGGCATTAACAATCAATCTGCACTCATGCTCTGTTTGTGGCCTTGTTTGTAAGTCTCTTGCTGGACTGAAGAGCCATCAGAGGCATAAACATAAATGAATTTGTAAAAATGGGTTGTCTGAACCTCATACGTCGAAATCGACGGGAGAATCCATCATATAAATAAGTGACCTTGTGTGTTTGCCTGAGGAATGGTCTCTACCAAGCTACTTGCCAATTTTTGGTCTAGAGACTTGAAATTTGAGGTAGAGAGTATTTGAATCTGTGAAACAAATTCGATTCGGTTTAGAGCTAGAAAAATAGCTGCTAAAAGATCAAACTTGAAAATTGGATCTTTGCAGGCATGTAGTCTCCACTGTGTGGGTGCTACATTAGTCATTGGGAGGTCAATATAACAGCAGTTAACTAAAATAATTATTCCGACAAACAGTATTACTTACTTTGCTCATAGGTGATACCTTTTCTGCTCTCATGTAATGAAGAGCTACAGTCCAGAAATGAACTTCAGCTTCATCACCAAATAATCTGAAAAATAAATAATATTCAAAGGTTAAATAAATTGTGAATGTTGGATATGTGATGTCAGGAAGCAGAAAGAAGAAAAGTTGTCGGGGGTGCCTGGCATAAGCAAGATGGTAAAAATTTAAGAATTAATAATTTGTATTACTTGAACCATTTTCTTCCTCTATTGTTTTATTCATTAGGTTTAGAGTTATAGGTTATCAGGATGATTAAGATATTTTATTGAACAAAATTAAATACTTAACATATGAAAAAAGCTGAAGGAGGGCATAATATTTGAAAGGTTGTGTATTAAAGATGTCAATAGAAGTCTAAATAATATTAATTATCAAGCTTCATCTCTGAAATCCAAGCAAATAAAGAAACATTGTGCATAATATTAAAGATGGTGATAATAGTATGAATACTTTATTTCATATAAATTATTAATTTTTGTATATTTAGTTGTATATCTTTACTTGTATTTAAAAAAAAACTGGATAAAACACCAGAAAAAAAATCCCAATTTAAAGACATACAACAGATTAAAATGATGGATAACCACTCTCTAGAATACAACTATACAACTGACTAAGAATGTCAAACAACCACCCTGAGGATGGTCAAAGAGAACAGAAAAGTTTGGACAGAAACTGGGAGGATATATAAAAATACTGGACCCCAGAACAAGAACTCTTGTTAGAAAACAAGAAAGAATTGAAAATAAAATATTGAAATTAAAATAAAAATAATTTTTATTAACATTGTTTGAATAACAACATTCTGCCTAAATATAGTAAATTAAAATTGAAAAAGAAATATTAAAAATAAAAATTCTTTTTAATAATGCTGGTTTGAAATTATTAATTGTTTATTCTGAAATTCAGGCAAATAAGAATAATTGATTTAATTAAATCATAATGCTTGCAATTATTAAATGTTTGTGATTATTAATAAGATATCTTACTTACTTGGCAGCCAAGAGACAACGCTGGGCAACTCCAAACTTTGATGAAGGTAGATATGTCATTAGATCACTGAAAAAAAAAAAAATGATGGAATATAATGATTTATAAGGTTTACATAAATTATACATGGTTTGTTTAGTAAGGAGAAAATGTCAGGAGAGACATTAAGTATGATTTGATCAAACTGCTACTTCATGATGAAGTGCATATACATATAGTCTACAAAATGATTTACTGACATTTAATTGCTATGATTTTCCAACTTTTATAGTCATTTCTGGTAGAATCCTATTTTAGCGTTCCTTATTAATTTTTTTTTTAGTCTACGGTAGTGACTTCCCCTGTATTTATTTTAC
>JAYKTE010199072.1:0-12447 GCA_036873565.1 Xipholeptos notoides | reverse complement strand
TGGAAACAGTATGGTTTGATCAACATGTGTGCCAATTTTCATGCTTTGCTCACCAAGTGTACTATTCGGCCCAAAATAGCATCTAAGCCGCTCTACTATTGTTCTTCCAAAGAGAAAATCTTCTGCTGCTTTACAAAGGTATGTACTGACTGTACTACTTACTTTCATTTCTCTAACTACCAACCAATAAACACAATCAATATCAAATATAAATTCAACAATGCACACCCCGCCAACCACACAACACACCACTAACACCGATCACACACAGAGGGAGAAAGAGAGGTGTAACTAAATGATGTGGTGTTGTGTTTTTAACGCAAGATGAAAGATGGAAAAGAAACAACTGAAAAAAGAAAACCAAGTCTAAAAGATAAACTAACAACGTAGAACGTATCTTAGCCAATAAATGTTCAATACGACATAGAAATACACGTAAATTTACAACCGTATACCTTACTATTACTAATATTTTTGTGAATCCTTTTGAACGTAATTAAAGTGTATTTTATTTGTGTGTAGAGGAAGATAGAGGAAGTGTTTTGTTCACTGTTCAGATAGAGAAATGAAAGGAAAAAAAGAAGAAAATACTGACTGACTCCAATTCGCCAAGTAGCAGCAGCAGCAATCAGTTATTTATTTATTTATTTATTTATTTATTCCTCTTTAATTCATAAAAAACTGCCGATATCTTGGTAACTTTGATTCTTGTAAAATATTAATATTCACTAGCAGAACCCGTGTAAATTCCACGGAGTTGATTAGTTTAATCCCATATAAACATTAACCTTCTCATCACATAAGAAAACAATAAGAACTTCCTTCAATAAAAAAAATCCGTGGTTTGGTTCACTGTGAATTAAAAAAAATTATTTTGAAGACAAATACAGAGAAATTGTGGAGATATTATTACAAGAAATAGAACGACAGTGACATCGAAACAAATTTTTCTCGAATTTTTTCTTGATTATACTTATTGTACAATCAACATTAGTTAGGGAATGACGTCATGATGACTGATTTGCATAAAGTCCAGTTGGAGTTCCTTAACGTATTAATATAAGGATTTTTTATGATATTACGAAGAAAGTGTTATCCCAATCCATTTTTTCCTTGATCAATTAAAAAACTCCATTATTGATGCAGTTTGGTTGGTTGTGTCAACAAACAGTCAACAGCAACACGATCAACAACAACACCACCACCACCACCACCTTCCTTGTTCTTGTTGTCGTTGTTGTTGTTGACTGTTGATTTGCTCTTGTCTTGATTTTCAACAAAAATGCTTTCGTCCATTATTTTTTTATTAACCTGAAAAAAAAATTAATATTAAATAAATATTTGCAGCATATCTTTACATGAGTACCCGACCGACCCAGGTTTCTCAAAACTTAGTCCATTCATTCGGGAATGGATTTCAAAAAGCGATTTGTTTGAAATCCAAATCCATTCAACCTATAATCTCTCATTGCATATTTTCATCTCCTGCGACCGGTAGAAAATCCGATTTTTGTTCCAAAAAAATTTCTCGTTTTTTTTTGTCCGAATACTGATTTGTACGAGATCCTTGAAGTTCAAAAACCGAGGTTCCACTTTATTTTTTACTTTTTAATCATAATTTTTTCATTATTATGAAAGGAAACTCCCTTATTTCCTGCTTTCCTGATTTGGAAAATTGAAATGTGAAATCATCACACAGTGAAGGAGGAGGGGAAGGAAGAGGAGAATTGGATTGGGGTTAATTCTTAAAACTTACATTCATTACAGTAGAGAAGAAGTTATGTTCATATTTTTTATGTTTTAAAGAGTTGGCCTTTATTCTAGCTTAAGATTAGTTTTAAAATAAATTATTGTTAAAGTTTAATTGAAAAATTGTTCATAACTGCAAATATTGCAGTTATGAACTTTTTCAAATGCTACAATTGTTTAAAAAAAGATTCATTTCCATAAAAAATAAAAACGAAAATTTCTACACATCAGCCTTGACATTTTCGGCAGAAAAAAAGTATCTCGTTTATTAGGAGCGTGCAAAAAGTAGATTGCTTATTGCCTCGTTACTGAGTTAACAAGAAAAGTCAAATCTATCTCATACATTAATCGATTCAGATATTTTAAAAGATTACTTAAAATTTTTATTAATTAAAATGCCATATGTCGTTTCAAACGAAATGTGTCCTATACTTTTTTATTCCGACCGAATTGATCAGAGGGGATTGCAAATTGCATTGTTCAGTGAACTTTTTCATGTATTATCTGAAAGTGTCATCCCTCTGTTGCAAGAAAGCAACCTCTGTCATGGACGTGACGTGACGTGCACCACACCATGGGTAGAGATATATGCAGCATTGAATTCGTCCTGATAGAAAAAATTGAACAGATCAACCTTAATCAGTGCCTGTTGAACGTTTACAAAGCTGATACAGTTGATGTCAGTAGTACAGATATGAGATGGCTTTGTAGATTTCAGAGTGGTAACAAGGGTGTGAGTGACAGAGCGCGCTCCGGGGGTGATAATTAGCTATCCCATTCACGGCTGGTAAGGTAGAAAAAAAATCCGGTACAGAAAAGATGGCTCGATTTAATGGTACCAATTCCGTCTACGTAGCCCTTCGACTTTTAAAAAATAGGTGGCATTACTTTTGGAACGATACTCGTCTAAAACACTAAATGATGAATTTTGGTAAATAATTGCTAATACGTTTATTAACACAATTTATCGGATAAGTTGTTGTCAGTTGTGACTTACGAGTCCCTTTGTTTTTCAATGACAGAATAAACAAGAATGTTATACAGTTTCTGGCGACGACTTAATAGCAAAATCTCGTTATCTGTTGTGATTAATATGCAAAAGAAAAAATTAAAAGAAAACTCAACAATATTTCAAATTCTATATTTTGGGTTTCAATTAAATTCAAAACTTAGGATACATGATTTATGCCAGAAATTATATTTTTAAAAATATAACTATAGGCATCCAGTAACATTAATATAATTTTAATAAATCCACCAGTAACTGAAATATATTGAAACTAGCAAGCAAAGATAACCAGGCTTTGCGCGGGCAAGAAGAAAGAATGCTTGACCTTTAACCTTGAAAAAGTGGGGGACCGTCATAATGCCAGATTTGGTCAGGATCGGTCCAGTGTTTCGGCTGTAGGAGAGTATATACACATAGGCTTGACCTTTATCTTCAACCTTGACCTTGAAAAATGGTGTGCACAATCCATAAATGAGGGACTATAATCATGCAAGGTTTGGTCATGATTGGTTCAGTGGTTTGGGCTGTAGAAGAATTGTGGGGTGTTTTTCGCTTTGGTTCAAAAGAATATTTTAAATCTAAATCTAAATAATTATCTTCATCGGATAAATCCAGTCCTCAAAAGTGTTTCTACTTTCTGAAGAACAGTCCGTCCGGGTGTGAATAAGGGCCGGGGGAGTGGGGGGCACAAATCGTTCTTTCATCAACGACGGAGGAGAGGAATCTTGTCTCGTGAACAATCGACAATTGTTAACTTCATTCACGCAATCCACTCTGCATCTTGCAGTGAGTCCACTTGACATTCGAAACCGTGAACCAGACACCGACGCACACAGCCCTCCCTCCCTCCCTCCCCACTATGTTCCCCGTTCATACCGTGCTTCGTGAGTGGAGACTGGTGCAGGTGAACTGCATAAATTCCTTTTACTCTTTCATGGTTTAAGAATTATGTCGACTGGTCCTAGGGGTCATCAACGGTCATCATTGGGAGTTACATGTGCTTATAAACAACTTCCGATAATGGACTGCTTCCTTCCTGTTCATAACAGTCTTTATGCTTCTGTTAATCTTTTCAACGGAAGTGAGGAATGTGCACACACAGCTGCACTGCATTGACCAACATTTTAGAGAATTTCTAAAATTCGTCCGTTTCGCCCTCATTGTCAGTCAAAAGCTCATTCGGTGGAAGAATCACACTTTTAAAAATAACCCCTGATTAACGGGCTACAGTACAGTGGACAAATGTTGACATTAGATGAGTCAAATAATAGCAAATCGTAAGGCTCAAAAATCAAGAAGTGTCCATCATTTTAGGGAATAATATTAATTCGTAGCGCTTTCGCTTTTGGACCCAGAAGAGCCGATATATCGGCCTTAGCGACCTAGCGAAAAAGACGACACGGCCGACACTTCGGCCCTCCGTGGTTCTTTAATAAAACGGCTCTGATTGGCTAATAATTAGTAATACTTTTGCTAAATACGTGTCGTCCTTTTCGCGAGTTATTGCTTTTTACGTCAAGGTCCAAAGATAACACGGCCGATATTTCGGCCCTACATGGTCCTCTAATAAAAAGGCTCTGATTGACTAATTGGTAATTTCGCTAAATACGTATCGTCTTTTTCGCTAGTTATCGCTTTTTACGTCAGGGTCCAAAGGGTTAATTGGCTTTAATTGATGTCCGCATAGAATTTTCTCTCCTTCCAGGCTCTATTGATTAACACTCCATAAAAATGCCATTAAATTCTATAATTGTAAAATTATTAGAACCTATAGGCTACTTCTTTCAAGTCCGTTCAGACTCAATTACTGACCAACCACAAAGGTCGTGTTGAGCAGTTCGACTCTTATTGAACTTAAGTTCAATAAGACAGGACATACTGTCTTGGGGTCCGGAAATGCCCCACCCTACCCCACCCGGGCTCCTAGTACGAAGTCTCCAAACGTACAAGAAACAGATACGAGGCCGAGCTTCAGGTTTGGATACAGATTGGCCGGCGCGGCTCTTGCTCTTACTTTACCACGAAGAAAGAATAGAAATATCGACCAAAACGTTGATATAATAATATAATATAATAATAATGAGAATAAAAGTCCAAATAATCAAATAAAACCTTTATTCAGACAATCCTTACAGACCACTGATGAGTATTTTAAGACTTTTTTTTAAAGAGAGTATTCATTTATTTTCTCTCTTTAAAAAAACTAACAAAAAAACTTAGGAAACGCAATAATAACTAACCTGTATTCTCTAAAGGGGTGTCAATTAGAGTAAAGGTGAATAAATTCCATGTCATTAGTTATTATGTATTTTCAATTTTAAAGAGTGCGTTCTCTGTTTAGCCGTTCAAAATGTGTGGAATCTGAAAGAATGTCTGAATTTCAAGTCTTTTCTAATATTAAATCCCCATCCCCATTTGGTTTTCATGATTTCTATAGACGTTTTTTCATATCTCGTTGAACATCACTTCAGGTAGTTAGTTTTTCTGGAAGTTTTCATCGTCGTAATTTTGCAAATTAAATCATCAAATAAAAAAGCTTTTAATAAACTGTATCTTTGACTATCTGTATTTATCTCCGTGAAAAGATTTTCAAGAAAGACCATTCATTGATTCTTAGGGTTAAAAGTCAAGTTTAAAGTTAGTAACAACTTTGTACTTTTTATTTTCAACATTCCACCATTGTTGGCACTTCAAAATAAAATTTAGCAAAACAATTATTTGGACAAATAAGCTGTCTGTGTCAATAAAACAATAAATCACATTTATAAGCCTGAAAAACAATGGTCGTATTCTATTTTTGTAATAGGTGTGCTTTCTTTTTGTATTAGTTGCCTTAATAAATTTTAATTGAAGCATCAAGTTTCCATTTATTGCCCCTTGAAATGATTTCAAGATGCCTCTGTGTTGATATTTGAAATTGATTACTTATGTATGCTTCAGATTTGGTAGTAAGCTGCAAAGCGAAATTGACACGAAAGTAATTAAGATTTATGGTCCTGTTTTTCCTTTGAAAAACATAATCAAAACATCTCACTGTAAGTAAGAAGCTTTAAAATGATTTTTGAAATCATGTAAACCGAAAACAACATTAAATTTCCAAATATCTTTGAAAGTGAACAAATCTATTTCATTCGTTTATTTCAAAGCCACAAATTTCCCTTTTCTAAAAGAAAGTAATGAATAAAAGTTAGGAATGATTCAAATTCAGTTTGTTGGCTTGAGAACAAAAAATGAACATTTCTCAGTTAAGACTTTTTCGGAATACTTAAGATGAGGAGCTTTGATATTTTTTCGGGTTCATCAGTCGAAACTTTATGAAGGTAACAGTTATATAAATGAGAACACAACACTCCAAAAATACAATTAATTTGAAAATTTGTTAAAATAAAGTTTGTTTTGTTGTTTTTTGTTTTTCAAATATTATTGTTCCTCTGACATATTGATAGAACATTTTAATTAACAATAACTGACGATGTTAATTGGAATATGCCGTGTTAAATTTTGAAATCATAATTTATAAAGGTTTAAATTTTAAGCAAAGCATTCTAAAATAATTTGACCAACAAAAACCAAAACAATTAACAGAAACCAAAAATATCAACAAAGAGAATTTATGATGATATGGATTAAGGTTTTTAGACAAACTGGACTGCTGCAGAAATCGCCATTAAAAAACCTCTACATGATGTAACCCTTTAGACCCTAAAAGGCCGATATATCGGCCTTGACAACCTAGCTAAAAAGACGCCCGGCAGATATCTCCGCCTCCCCGTGATCCTCTAATAGAATGTTTCGGAATAGCTGATTGGTAATTGTTTTGCTAAATGTCGTCTTTTTCGCTTTTAACGTCAAGGTCTAGAGTTAAACTTCTGAAAAAGACATAAAATATAAATGAAAACTGTTATTATCAATAATTTAATTAATTTTAAGATGTGTGAAGATTTAAAACGTGTGAGAAGATTATTATTATGATTACTGGACTTTTTCTAGAAAGTTCTCGTTGTCAAGAAATGCTCTTTCTTTAAAACTAATTGGACAATTTGTAAAAATATCAAAACTAGACAAATAGTATTTATTCCCTGGGGATATAATTATCATGTAGATGATTATTATTCTAAGAATCTAAGTTGCAGCTGAACTCAATGTGTGGTGTGGGGTCGTATGACTGGTGTGACCCAACGGTTTTTTTCTTCACCCATAAGAAAATATATCAAAGCCTGTCAGTAGCTTTATTTCTTTTCACCCATAACATAAACACTTTTAATTTAATTTCAGAACTTAAAAAATATAATAGAATAAATAAAACTAGTATGAGCCTCCTCCTCCTCCCTCCTCTCCCGTGCGTGCGTGCCTGCTTCTTCCATTGGGGTTGGTTCGTAGCAAAAAAGGCCATATTTGCCCAAATGCCCATCCCTTCTAATCTGGGATGGACGAACGAAGTTCAAAAGTTTTACCCTCATAATTAATCCCATAAGTAGTAGGGTGTAGTAGTAGAAGTAGGGTGAGAACCTTGTCTCTTAGGGTTATATTTTTCATTCTTTTCATTTTATTCTTACTTGGTTGTAACGGCACTTTTTATTATTTCTAATTTTGAAAAAAAAAAAAAACTGAAAGAAAATATTCTGCTCAACATTGCGTTGTTGGTGATGATGATAACCAGTAGGTGAATAACAACAACAACACAGGGCGTGAAAGCCTGTGCTCTGTGGGTGCTGTGTGCCTTGCCCTGCCTCCTGCCTATTGGCGGTCGGTTTTGTTTTGACCTTGACTTGCTACCCGTAACAACTCTCGATGACCAGACTGTGAACTTTTGCCCGGTAATTGAGAGTAAGAAGGCTCTAGTTCTCGTCTTGTCCCTTTCTTTCACTCTCTTATATCCGGGAACGGCGTCAATATAAAATTACTTACGTGACCAGTGAAGATTTTCTTTTCTTTTCTTTGGAACGGTTATGGTCAAAAGAAAGAAAGAGTAAAGGAGATGGCCAAGAAAGAGAAATGGGAGGTGTTGTGTTTGATTAAGAGGCTTAAAGTTAAATGTTATCTGAAAATTCATGATATATACAAAACAACAAAAACAAAAAAGAAACCTCTTCTGAACCTTAAAAGAAGTGAAAGGAAGAAGAGAAAGAGAAGAAATTAAAACGAAAATGATGACATTTTCTGAACCTATTCATTCAGTTTATTTTTTCATTTCGCTATACAATAAAGACAAAGATATTTTTTTAAACTAGAGTTTTAAAAAATTCTTAAAATTAACAAACAATTAAAACAAGAACAATAGTTATTTTATTTTATCTACTTTTACTCCCAAGTATATTCTGATTTTGAAACTATTTCTAAATCAATTATTTCAGCTTAAATTATAATTTTTTCTTTTGGTCAAAAAACAAAAACTCAGTTACTAAAAGCGTTTGATTAAATAACGAGAGAGTGCAAGTTAAGTGCATTTTTTAATGCAATCAACGGCAACGCAGCCAGTCAGTCTTCTTCGGACAATCTTTACAACATGAAAAATCAAATAGACGCTCCCTATTTAAAACACGTACATCATTTTATATTGGTCAATTGTTTTTAAACTTGCCATAATTTCTTGCCTGTTAAAAACTTTTTTGTCGATTTTCTTTTTGACTAAACTTATCGCAAGTTTAAAAAAAATATATAAAGAAATGAATGGGATATAAAATTTAAGTTAGAATTTGTTAAACTTTTTCTTTGAGTGCTAATGGTACCTTTGTTGTATTGTAGAGGTGAAGGTAGTTGCCAACGCCAAATGGCGGGCAGGGCAATACATTTGGAATGTTCAACAATTTGACCATCCTGCAGCATTTAAGGATTGAGAAAAAAAATTAAAATGAAAATTACTCGTTTATTATCTGACTCCAGATGAAAGAATAGTAACTAAATTTTAATATAAAAATAAATAAATTCCTCAATAAAAATATCTGGAAAAAAAACTGACATCCAATTCGGTTTTTGAAAAATTCAAAATTTATGAAATTACACGAAATTTAATATTCTTACCCGCTTTCCCCCCACGTTTCTTAGAAATCTGATTTGGGTCATGAACTTCCGAGTTCTACGAAATGTATTACTTTCTTAAACAGAAGCTATTTTTAGTAAGACTTAAATTTACATAAATCAGTTTTAAAGATTACTGTAATTAAACATGTCTGATTTCTGGTTAGTATTAAAATATTAAATTATTTTAAAAACTAACTTGCTGTTCTTAAATTTAGAAAAATAAGAAATCACATTGAACAATTATAATTCACTTTAAAAAAAAAAATTTAATAATAATGTGGCTAGGAGAGAAAAATATATTTTTTAAATGATAAAAATAATTCATGTAAAAACTTTTCAAGTTGTTTTCTCAACAAAATGTTATAGAAAAATGCGGCTTAAGATTAAAAAAATTGCTTTTTTCAACCACAAAAGTTGAGGTTCATGTAAAATAAAAAATTTAACGGTGAGACTTTTTTTTATTATATTTTCTTTAAATCAAGAACAATTTGTAATTTGGCTACTGAAGATTTCAATTTTAAAAACTATTTTAATGATTTTAGGAAAATTCGCCCATTTTTTGATAACTTATAACTTAAATTGGTAAAATCATTTTTTTAAATTGATTTAATTAATCAGTTATTAAAAAATGGGCCAATTTTCCTACCGAGTGAGAATGGGCCAATTTTCCGTGCACCAATTTTAAATTTTTAAGGGTGTGGGTTAAATAATTTTGACAATTGTGACAATTTTAAATGTGATATTCGTCCATTACAGACCTTTTAATGAGCAACATTTGAACGGTGAGTGTTCAAGTAAAGCGTTAAATTGGCGTTGAAGACTACTTTGACCGTAAATTAAATTGAAAAGATTTTTATGTTGTCTATTTTCTTTCTTTCTTTATCATTTTGACATCAACAATTACGAATTGGAAATTGAAATAAATGAGTTAATACATAAAATAAAAAAAATTATCGAGTCAAAATTGCCCAATTTTCCGTTGCGGTTTTTACCGGGCACATCTAAAAGAATTTTTTTTAAAAAGAGGATGGTCCTTGGATTTTCCAGGATATCAGTTTTACAGGAAAATTTTTCTCCCTTTCTTCAACTAAACTCTAGTTCTACTCAGAAAGTACGATATACCCTGTTCAATTTTCCTAAACTAGGGACGGGACGGGCATGGGCACCCATCCAAATTGTTGTCTTTTTTTTTAAAGCTCATCATTAAAATTTATCAAAATCCTTTATTTCTAAACGTTTTCCCCCCCAAAAATAAGGACCTAAACTGATCGCGTGTCAGTAGGGTACAAAACCATACGCACACGCGTGGAAGGGTTGATTTGATCATTTTTGATAAAATTAGGTTCTAGCCAAGTCAGAAGTTAAGTTCACCACAACCTTTAATGCAATAGTGATTAAATCAAATAATTAATCGAATTTAGTTATAAAAAAAAACGTAATTCTAGCAGAAATTCCATAGTAGTTGAAATATCAGAAAGTAAATTTAACATTCTTAAACTTAAACAAATCCTGAGAAATAGTTCACAACTGCAAATTAATTGTTTAGAAATGTTTTTTTAGAGTTTTGATTTAAAAAACATTCTTATCTAAAATATGATAAAATGGTTTTAATGATTTTTAAAAGATAGAGAGATTTTAAAAGGAGGTTAAGGCGTTGCTTTTGATGTAAGCGTGACACACAAAATAACACACGCTATTGTATTAACATATAGATCATTCATTGTCAACGGGTTTGTTTCTAATTTTAAACAAATTGTTAGAAGAATTTTATTAGTTGTTAAGTTGTTTTAATTTTCTTGGACAGTATAGTCACAATCATTGCTCGAGCTCAATCAGAAAGAAAGTAGTAAAACAAAAAACGAGCCTTATAACTCAGACTAAATTGATAAATAACCTTTAAAAAAATGATAACTTCTATTCTGTTAAATCCCGATCTTCATAAAACACAATTTAATTGTATTACAAAATATTGATTAAACATTTCTATTTAAGATAATCTATTAAATAAAGTAAAGTGCGACAATTTTTTTCAATAGTAAATCCGTTGAGCTCAGTGTATTTTGAATTTGTTAGCCATAAAATATGTTCGGTGACCGCTGGCTGGCTTGCGATCGCTATTCTGGCGGTTTAAAAAGTTCAAAGAGTAGTAGTAAGTAGTCAATTTTACAAGTTCGGGGGAAATTATGGATTAAGAAAGTAACATGATATTTGAGACAAGAAAATACACAGATACAGTGTAACCCGAATATAAGAGACCCGGATATAAGGGAAAACCTGATATAAGAGAGATTTTATCTGATCCCGACAACTCTATTATATCCGAGTTAGTTACACTTTGGCAGTTTTTTAAAATCCACGACTATATCTTTTTCAAAATAAATGTTCTATTGTTTTGGGTTTTTTTTTTCATACAGTGGATCCTGGAAAATGCAACCTTTATTGTCAACGACCATCCAGCTATTAAAGACTCTTGGTGAGCGGAGAGCGACCATATTACAAGGCAGGGAACAACCATTATCAACTAGTCGAAATCACTGCAGGCGACCGACCGCCGCGACCACTTAAAAAAATCCATTATGGGCGTCTCAAATTGAATGAATATAACAACTTGCTTTGATTTAAGCCTGCCTGGTCTAGTACACTTGACATCTCATCTGTGTTTTGTTAGTTTAACTGTTGAAAGAAATTATCATTTTTTTTTTAAATCCACAATATAAGCTTTTGTTAAAATTGTAAGAGAACACCCTGCCTGACCCGTTGGGTAAAAATATTTATGGTAATATTTGTTGACAAAACCTTGGTTAAAAAAATATCTACAAAGATTTTAAATTTAAAATAAAATAAAATGAATTAAAAACTTTGTATTTGCTTATTTTACTTTTTAAGTTAATTTTACGGCACGTATTTTTTTCTAAGTCAACTTTTTACAATTTTAGCGATTAAAAAAGATAAAAAATATTAGATAAATTAACAAATTTTAAAATATATTGAAAAAAAAAACCTTTTTGTTTTTACTTTTCAATAAAATTCTGTCGAATATCATAGAATTTTATAATAAAATTTTTATTAAAAAGTAAAAACAAAAAATATGTTTTTATTTGATGCTTTCAAAATTAAATATTTGCTATTTATTTGTTAATTTATTCTAATCGATAATTTTTTTTTTAATTGAGTAAGAAATAGCGTTTGCATGTGTATATGTGTGTCTGTGTGTACACCTCTCCTACAATTCAAACACTGGGCCGATCATGACCAAACCAGGCATGATGATGGTTCCCCGCCTAGGGATGGTGGTCAACAGTACACCAAGTGGGTTCGCCACCATCCTGGGGCCACACCACCAAGGGAGGGGAGGGGGCTGTCCAACTTCTTTGTGAATTCAATCAGATCACCCCTTTCACCCCCTTAACCGATTTTGATGAGATTTGGAAAATTTCATCACATTGTTAACTTCGACCTTCCAAAATATCGGTGCCAAAAACAATGTAACGGATTATAAAGGACCCTTTTTTCGCTCCCACAAACCTCTGGTATATTAGCTAGTATATATATATATATATATATATATACTTTTTGTTATTTACATTCGCCGTAACGATAAAAAAATGAGAGGATTCAACATTAAGACAAACGATTTACGTATTTCATAAACAATAAAAGACCATTTA
>JAYKTE010198961.1:0-12447 GCA_036873565.1 Xipholeptos notoides | reverse complement strand
ATATGCCGTAAAACCCAAACAAACAATCAAACTTACATAATACTTTACCTTACTGGACTGATGACAAGTTTTGGCCCACGTGACGCCCAAGGACTGTCTGGCCCTTACAGTAGGTTGGCTGTCAGAGAGTGATTGAGAGACAGAGAAATCACAACTGAAAACCTTGACAATCCCGATTCCTACTTAGTGGCCATAACAATATTCAACTGTGTAACTACTGCTCTATTCTAAAAAAGAAAGATGTTTATAAAAAAAAAGATTGTTCTCAGCATTAAATCACCAAAAAGGATGAAATGTCTTAAAAACCAAACTAGTCATTAGAGTAGCATTTAAGGCCAGTTCTTAAAAGTATTCTGTGTTGATCTTTATAAATTATCAAGAACGCAGTGACCCCACAAACAGTTCCATCCTTCCATTGAAATAAGTACATATACAAACACCACACACACACACACACACACACACACACACACAAACACAAACACACACACTCCTAAGCTTTAACATTGTTTGAGCAGAAAATGTCAACATTTCCAATAGACTGTTCACTGAAATGTTGCCAAGGTACTTATTCAAGAAAGAATGATTCTATCAGTCTGTTTTACAAGAATTACAAAGTCACCTTTATTGGTATTTTATTGAATAAATTCACTATATCAAAGCTTACAATTTCTAAAGACTTTGTTAGTTCCTACTCTATTAGTGGGGAAGTCAACTTGGGCCAGTGGATAGGCAGCCGGACTTCGGAATTGTAATACGCAAGTTTGAATCCCAGTCATTCCGTTTGCATTCATCTTTGGATTAATACCCTTGTAAAAGGTATGAATCCATCATTCTCTTCAGCTATGGGTTAAATAGTGCATATTGTGTTATTCAAAAACTAAGTGTGGAAAAAAATAACATTTACCAAAAAACTATTGTTTTCAGCATTAAATGACCTAAAAAGTTTGATATGCCGTAAAACACAAAAACAAACAAAACAAACTCTTTCAGTTTCATGGAAAGGGCTGAGTTATTGACATTTCAAGGGAGATCAGTAAAATATTTTGTTTTACATAAACATTAGTGATTATAGTAAGAAACCTAGATAATACCAGTTTTTTATTTGCCTTTTGGTATTTTAAATTTATTATAAACAAACATTTCAAACAAAAAGTTATTCTGTTTTTCTGTCTTTACAGCAATCTGTTTGTCTTATATTCAGATATTTATTATTAAATATTTATTTGTCTTATATTCAGATATTATTAGTGTTTTCTGACTGTTATCAGACTTTGATATTGCTCAGAAAATCGCATAACTTTGTATGTCATTAATCTGTTTGTAACCTAAAAGAATAAATGTTTGACAATAAATGGTTATAAGATATACACATGTAAACTTATAGACATATGTGTACCAATATATATGGTGACTGCTACTTCTTTACAGAAGAAGGTCAACCCTCATGACATGTCAGAAATGTAAGGGTTGTCTGTACAGATATTTAACGTGTTGTATACTTGTACAACACATACAACACACTCTCTTTCCATTCAGCCTTTAACCAGAGACAAGCAAAGCAAGATGACTGATTGACCAAATGGAGTGCAGGTTTTATATCATAGTGTCCTTCTCCTAGACATATGGTCTAATAAGACCCTAGGCCAGTTATACATGCTCATTATATCCCTGGCCTTTTTTGTGATCAGTGCCACCCTTCACCTACATAAGTTACTCTCATTGAGTTGATGGGTTTCATCCACCTGAGGTTTGGGAATCAGTGTTATCCTTACACCTAGATGATTTACTCTCTCGATTTAATGAGCCTTATCTGCCCAAAACAGCTGAAAGTGAATGCAATCCGAAACCAGAATTATCATCATGACTATTATTTAATGTGCTTTGATTTAACTTGGATTTACATTAGCAAGAAGATGCAAGATGATTCCTTACATTGTCAAGAGTTCTGTTTTAAAAGAAAGAATTGTGTATTATAATTCCAAAGTATTCTCCATAAAGAATTTTGTGTCTGAGTTAAAATGATTCAAGAATAAATGTTATAATTTGACAGGAACGTAGCTTTAATTATAGCAAGCCAACGTCATTTGAATTAGCACTTTTGAAAATTTAATTCATTTTACTGGAACAAAATAAATAATGTTCTAAATAATCTTTAAGTGACATGTTTATCATTTAAAAAAATTAAAAATACAGCTTTTTGAATACTGTCTTTAATTACAATTTCATTTCATTATTAACATTCCATTCTGCCTCTATGGTTCTATTAAGTCTATTTTAAAAGAATTTTATTTAGAGATAATTTTTTTATTGCATATAGGTTTATAAATTCTTATTTTTGATTGTTTGTTGAATTGTGTTTCAATATTCTTTTAAAATTCACTTAAAACTATTTTTGGCATAAAGTGACCATAAAGGTTGAAATGCAGTTAAACAAAAGAATCACTGGATCAATCATTATTTTTCATGGCAAATTAGCAGTTTCATTCATTAAAAACATACCAAAAATAAACTATATGGATACCAACCAGAAATCAAAAAAGAAAGGTAAAAAACACTAGAGAAAAGAAGAAAATAAATTGTATATAAATAGAATTCAAATTGGGCATGCAAAACTGACTCATTCATACTTGATGCAAGCTACAGAAGCCCCTTAAATGCACACTCTGCAACCAGCAGATAACAGTAAAACACATAGTAATAGAATGTAAAAAGTACAAAAACATCCAAAGAAAATATTTCAAAGCAACAAATATCAGCAAAGTATTCAAGAAATCAAAACCCCACCAAGTTATACAATACTTGAAAGAAACAAAACTTTCCAAACTTCTAGATTAAACAAACAAAATAAAAATAACCAACAAATGAATGACTAACAAACCAACTATATAACAGAAATATCAACCAGGATCAAACAAACCAACAAACAAAATACCATACTGGCATTAAATGACTCCAAAGTGGTTGATATGCTGTAAAACCCCAAATCAAACAATCAATCAATCAGTTGTTAAATGGCAAGAATTTATATAATTTTTAGAATTTAAAAATTTTGCTTAATCCTGCAAAATATTTTTAAAATTCCTAACTTGAGTTAAATTTTATTTGTTTCTTTGAACGTATTTTCTGACCTGTTATATGTCTTTAACCATTAATTGCATAGTTTGGTTGAAATCCACCTTGTCACTTTCAAATCTTTTGTGGACAAACATTTAATTTTGTTTGATACAAAATCTAAAAAAAATAGGAACTAAATTAAACAGAGAAAAAACCCAAAAAACTACAGAAACCACACCATATTGAGCAAGATTCTTTAAAAAATGGCTTAAGTTTTTGTAGTAATTAAGAAGTAAGGATTATACAACATGTAGTTTGTGGTAGAGATGCTTGAAAAAAAGTTTTAGTCAGTTTCAAATGACTAAATAACTGACAAATGCACAAAAATTCCTCTCTTTGACCAAACTTCAAAGAGATATAAGGCTTTGATTAACTGACAGGTGTTGCTTCATTTTCTTAGTCACCTGCTATAGTCATATTTGCCAGTTGGTGCATAAAATCAGATCACCGAAAGACACTTATAAATCTAATTGACTATTTCCTTCAATAGCTCTTCATTGCAGGGAGAAAATATTTTCAAAAATGTCTAAAGAACTAAGTTGGTCACTTTTGAACAATGTTTAAACTGGATGATTTAATTATTTTTCAAAATCCTTGAGATAAGGTATGATGAATTCTAAAAGTATTAATCGGACTATTTTCCTCATCCATATTATTTTCTTTCTCACTTTGAGATGAGGTATGATAAATTCTAACAGTATTAATCGGACTATTTTTCTCATCCATATTATTTTCTTTTTCACAACGTTTCGACTGATTCACTCTCCGGCCTTTCTCAGGTGTCCTAAATTGACTCATGTTTTTTTTAAATATTTTTTATCCATATTTTTTTAGAAATTTAGTGCTGATTTTATTTTTCTTCTTTTAACAGAAGATTTGCTTTTGTTTTTGTCATCAAGCCTTTTTTTTCCGTAAGTTCCTTGCGTGTTTTAATGTGTGTTTATGTTCTTTTTAAATAAGTTTTTTGTGTTTATCTAGCAGGTTTTCACATGTTTTTTGATGTGTTTATGTTTTTCTCCTATATTCTATGCATAAATATGATTAAAAAAGAAAATTTAATTGTTATTAATTACTTTTACTTACTTCATCTTTGAGTCTGATTGGCTGGCCAGGATAAAAGGTTTATATCACTCTAGATTTTTCATTTTGTAACCTATAACATCATGCTATCCAGTGGTGTAGCAACTGTTTTTGCCACTCAGGGTGGTCATAAGATGTGTGTTCCTCCCCACTAACCATTGATAATCTGTTAACCTTCAAAATTCCAAAAAGTACTCATTTATTTTCATGGAACTACAATCAAGGATCAACTTAAGATATATAATTTCATTTGACATAAAACTGATGATGCTAGTTGAAAAATTTGTTTAAAAACAGTATTTATTACACACATAAAACATAAAAACACATTTTCGTATAAAATTTCAGATTATTTTTGTTAGCTTTTTATTATTTTTAATTTTTTCTATTTTCAATTTACCTCCTCAAAATGCCGCCTTTTTAGCACGTGCCGCTTAGGGCAAACTGACCCTTCATATCTGCTGATGCCACACCAATGATGCTATCTTTTCCAGAGTCCAGATGTGATACATTTGTGTGAATTTAATAATTCCAACATAATTTTTTTTATAGAATCAGCATTGATCGCAGTAAATATTGTTAAAGTAAATAAAAGGGTGAATTGTCATTGGTCAGATTTTGGGACAAAGTAGTCAAAACTTCAATAACCAATTAGTGTTTTAAGATTGAAATAAGAAATTGATTAATGCAACCAAATTTTGTTTAGGAAAAGTCACAGAAAAATTTCTTACGTTAAATAAACCTGGGGAAAGCTTTCTAATTTGCTTTGAGCCAGAAAAATATTTGCTAAGTTTCAAGTGCAGCGAAGGTGGAGTAGTAGCAAAAACTTGGACTCTGGAATTGTATTACAAGAGTTCAAATCCAAATCAAAACCATTACATTCACTTTTGGCTGTCTCAGGCTGATGAGGCTTGTTTACTTGTGAGAGTAACTCATCTAGGTGTAAGGATAACACTGAGTCCAAAAGTGTTGGTGCATAAGACCTGTCAAATTAATGAGAGTAACTTGTCTAGGTGATAGACAACACTGATAACAAAAAATCCCAGGAATATAATAAGCACATAAAACTGACCTTGTGCCTAACTTTGGTTGGTACTCGACCAAGTAGATATATCCTTTAATTTCTATACTTTTGTAGCACTCTGTATAAATGACCTATATAAACAAGAACATGTCAGATACACTTTGCTAAGGTTCAAGAGGAGTCTACTTATTATTAACGGATGTATTGGTGAGCTGATATAAAATTCAATAGCATCAATATTTATTTCAGTGTCTGATTGTATAAGTTATGTGGACATTTGTCCTTATTTTCTCGTAAAAGGACTTCTTCTAGGTTTACCATTCCATAGACAGACATCATTGAGACATGATAAATATGCAACAGTTTGTCAACAACGTCTCTCGACAAGCACAAGGCCATTGTCCAATCCTACAGTCTCTACATAATATTCACTGGTTAAAGAGGGAAGAATGCTAGCAATTGTCTTCAGGCCCAGAGGTGGGGCCTATGTTAAGAGGTTAGAAGAAAGGTCAGATGATTCAAAGGACAAATGACTACTTTTATGTACATTTTTTTGGTTTCTTTTCTATTTTCCTTTTTTTTTTTAATCCAGTTTTCTTTCATTTTTTCTTTCTCCCTCTTATTCAAAACCTTTTTTCATTTTCTTCAGTCTTTTTTGTTTTTACCATTTTTTTCCTCATTTAGGTTTTTGTTTTATTGTTTATTTTTTCTCCATTTTTTTATATTTCATCTTCTTTTCTTTTTCCCTTTTATTTAAATGCCTTTTTTTTTTTCTTCAGTCTTTTTTTTTGTATTTGTTTACTTGTTTTTTTTATTTCTGTTTTACAAATTTTTTTTATTTTTTCTCTTTCTATATTTTTCCAATTTTTTTTTTTATTGTTATATAGTTTTCTTTTTTATCTTCTTTTTCCATTTCATGTAAAAGTCCTTTTTCTTTCATTTTCTTTAGTTGTTTTTTTATCCGTTTTACTTATTTAGGATAGATTACTAATCTGTTTGAACATAGGCAATTCAGTGGAGTGCTAGAGGCTATCATCATATATGTTAAATGTGTTGGTCATTAAGGAGTTTTGGGTCTCTTAACATCATACTCCCCTTGCCACAGCAACCCAATCGATGATCAGTCTCTGATCCACTCCCTTCTCTGATCCACTCCCTTCAAGTGCACATCCAAACAGTTTATTTTAAAAGTATGGTAGCTCTAGAGAAATTCAATTAGCTCAGACCTTTATGAAATGACCAGTTTTGAATTTGCATAATCTCAGAGAGTTATTTGAATTAAAAAATTAAAAGTATAAATGTTAGATAAAGTTGTATAAAAAATAAGTTATAAATTGGTGATTAAGATATATAATATTTACATAAAATATAATACCGTATTTGCCTGCATATAAGCTAACCTGCAAAATAACAACTCCAAGATACTGTAATCTGACTATTCTGTAAAAAAATAATTAGTCTAAAAGATGCAGGATAAGACATTCTTTTTTACCACAGACATGTTTGGATTTGTTTTTTAATTTAAAAAATAAATTTATTGATCTTGACTCATCTTATATGCGTGGAAATATGGTATACAATAATTAGAAAACAAAATGAAACTTCAAAATATTGTAGATTATTTTGTAAAAGAAAGTAAATATATTACATTAAATTCTAAAGAGCTGAATATATAAAAAAGTTAAAATTTTAGAAGAGAATAAAAAAGGCTTACCAAAGCTGTCTGGATTAAGAATGGACTAACTTAGGTCATTAAAGAATGGGGAGCATGAAACAAATGAAAAGAAATGAAAACGGTAAAGATAAATACAGGAATGAAATGATTTTAAGTTTTTATATACATTTAGCATTTATGGAAAATAAATTTGATGGTTAAAAAATAGAAATATATATTAAAAAAAATTTTTTAAATAAACATTTTACCTTACTATAATTATATATGATGACTGCCACTTAAGAGAAGAAGGCCAACGCTGATGTCTAAAATATAAGGGTTATCTGTCCAGACGATTAACATGTATGTCTGTACGACACGTACAACACGCTCGCTTTCCATTCGGCCTTTAACCAGTGACAAGGAAAGTAAGATGACTGATTGGCCAAGTGAAGTGCAGATTTTATATCAGAGTGTCCTTTTCCTAGATGAGTTACTCTCCCGATTTTAAGAGCCTTATCTGCCAGAGGCAGCTGGAAGTGAATGTAATGCTTTTGACAGAAATTTGAACTCGTGTAAAATGATTCCAGAGTCCAAGCTTTTACCACTGCTTATATATACTGGCTGAGAAACTCTTTGTAGTTTAATAATGGAAGAGAGTTGTGATAAATGATTAAGAAAAGTGCTCAATACTGTTGTAGAGTTTATAACTAATAATGTTACTCTACCTGGGTTTCACCATCAGGATCATCAATAGAATACCATTTTGTAAACAAACATATTTAATCTCTTGTGTATGCTCATTTAAAATTATGGGTTTTAAAATAATTCATCAAGTTTAACTTTAAATCTTGCATTTTTTTTTCATATAATTAATTTCAAAGTAAATTTTATACCTTAATTAAAAACGGATCAATTTAACCTAGTTTGTATGCCCATTTAAAATAATTGGTTTTAAAAATAATTTATTAAATTTTACTTTTAAATATTGCATTTTTAATTTTTCATATAATTCATTTCAAACTAAATTCTATATATTGATTAAATAAATGAACTATTTCAAATAATTTATCTACTGCTATTGAAAATCTATTTTGTATGCCTGGATTTAAATGATGAAAAGGCAGAAAATGAAAAAAAAATTATGTACAACTCTAATTGCTCACTCCGTTGAGCATGACAGTTTTAAGGTAAAAATCATGAAGGCAATCTGATGGACTGGAGTTTGAGTTCTAATGTGGGCTACATGTTTTAGCCCTTAATCTTTACAGCGTGACACAATAAATATAAATAAATTAATTAATTAACACACAATGGTCTTTTTTTAAGGCTCAATATTTAAACAACCCACTAGAGTAACTTAGGGTCAATAGCTGAAGGCTTTATTAAAGTTGAACATTGATTCCAATGAGTAAGTTTTTTTTGACTAGACAAGTTTGAGATGAAATTTCCTAATCTTGTTTTATGGTGAGATTACATTTAGACAATAGCACTCAATGATACTAGAATCCAATGACCTGATACGAATCCGCAAGGCTAGCCCTGTTGCCTTGAAGCCATTGAAAATCTCATAGTGAACTTCTTGTTTTAACAAGATTTCGCCTTACAAATTATAAACTTAGTTCTCTGTTTATATCTAATTCAAAGTTTAAGATAAAACTTAAAAAAAAAACTAAACCATAGTTTTTAGCTTCTCTTCCTAGGCCTATCTAATATCATATAGTAACACAAAACCTGTCTTATACAGGTTTCGTTAAAGAGAACTTTAATCCTCTTTGTTAGGATATTCCTTTCCCTTTTTTATTGTTTTCAAACAAGAGTCTCTGTCTTAGGGTCTAGTGTTCTTATCTATTCACCTAGCTTTCCAAATGTTTTCACGAGAGCATTATTAAAAATGAAATAGCATCTGCCAACTAACATGTAACTGACAAAAAAATGTCAATCCCTAAAGATCCTCAATACTGGATACTCCTCAAGGTGGTTATATGTCTTTTTGGATGTGTGTTCTTTTACTTATGGAGTTAGTTGTTTATTTATGGTCTGTTTTCCTTTGTGTTTTTTCCAGTGTGTTTTTTTAATTTTATTGAAATATGTTGAGGATTCTATGGCTATAATTGAATGTCATTTTCTTGAGTGTAGAATTCTTTTTTTTTTATGAAGACGGCTTCTAGAATTGTTAGTCAAGAAAAAACATTTGTAATATCTTTTTACTAACTTACTGTGAAGGAAAAGTTTTTATGTATGCCAGGAGGTTAAATTCTTATCTGTAGTTATATTTTGTATTATAAGCAAACAGAATGTGTTACAATGTTGTAAAATGTATTTGACCTATTATAATATATTATTTGCAATCCTATAAAGATATTGAAATATCTCAGTACAATGAAAATGATTAAAGAACCTGTTTTCGATGATTTGATTTTCGATTATGTCTTTGAAATATAAAACACAAAAATGTCAACATATATTTATGAGTGACGTAAAATGTTGATCTTATTAAATAGTTTTAAATTTTAAAAATTTCCATGTCTAAAAAAATCTATGATAAATTAAAGTTTATAATACTGTGCCAACAGTGTTTTAATGCTTGTGTTAATGTCTCTTTGCAAAGGCATATTTTAATTTTTATTCCTATCAGCTAAACCTGTGAAAAATTTAATGAATACATAAAAGTGGCTATAACTCATTTGACATTTAAATCAGTTGGTTTGAAATTGCTTAAAATAAATATCTGGCTGTTAGAAAAGTTATAGAAAAGTTGATATTTAAAACCATATAAAAGAGCTGTATATTCAATTAAAGATGACACAAAAATCATTTTTTATCCCATTACAAGGTCTATTTAATTGCTTGTGTTTTACAGCATATCAAGCTTTTTCAGGTCATTTAATGCCAATATCAATCATTTTCGTTAAGCGTTCTTTTGACCATGCATAGTTTTTTAAATAACATAGTATGCACTATTTAATCCATAGGTGGACGGATGTGAGGATTCATACCTTTCCAAAGAGTATTAGTCCAAATGTGAACATAAACGGAATTACTGGGATTCAAACTCACATATTACGATTCCAAAGTCCAGCTGCCTATCCACTGCTCCAAGTGAACCTCATCCCATTATAAGTGAAACCAAAGCTAAGAAAATGATCTTTAAACCACTGGTTCTTGGCAATCAGATCATTTTCTTTTCATACAGGGGGGTCAAAGTGACAGTTGTAGAAACTGTTTTGATAAAGGACTAAGATGACAAAGAAGAAAAGTTAAATTTTGCTGGGTATTATGTGGATCTAATCTGGTATTTTTCAAAAAACATTTAATTTGTTCAAAATTTGATTATGTGAATTTTAAAGTTTCAGATTGTAAGTATGAGGTGTCTTCAATAAGTTTCCAGACTTGTTTTGTACAGGCATTTAAAATTGTTGTAGGCTCTCGAAAATTCAGTATGTTATAGTTATATATCTTATGAGATGAATGATTAATTTTTGTGATTTGGACATAAGGACAGTTTAGAAGAACAATATGCAATACAATTTGGAAGTGAAGACAGTTTCTTTCTCTCTCTCTCTCTCTCTCTCTCTCTCTCTCTTTATAGTCCAGATCTTGCTCCTGGTGACTTTTGGTTATTCCCTAAGCTCGTTATGAGACAATTGAGGAGATGAAAGAGGCTGTGATGACAGGGATTGACATGCTCACACAAGAGGACTTCCGTGGGGCCTTCCATGAGCTGTTGGAACTGCACAACAGGTGCATTTCAACTGGGGGAGATTACTTTGAAAGGGACTAGAGTTTCATATATGTACTATTGATAAAAGTGCCCATACAAAAACGACTGGAAACTTATTGAATGCACCTCGTACTTATTAATTTGCCAAGAATTTTCGAAAGGATATTTCAGAATGAATTTTCAATTTTATATTAATTACTATCATAATTCTGTTTGTTTTTACATTAGCTTATCTCTTTATTTTGCTTTCAATATTTCATTGGAGAAATTTAGAAAATAAACAAGAGATGCTAAAATAATGCTGTCTGACCATCATAATATTCTATCATCATACCTGGACTGCCCAAGAAAAAAAATGGACAACCTTTTTAATATTTATGCTTTTGTATCCATTTAGTGTAACAATGGTTGGAAACAGGAAGTGGTAAGAGTTGGGTAAGCTATGCATTAGTGATAAGTTAATAATCTGTCATTAACTTGTGTAGATATAAAACATAATAGAGGATGTGCATAAAATATTAGGATGGATGTCTATAAATG
Source organism: Xipholeptos notoides (assembly GCA_036873565.1). Taxonomy (NCBI): domain Eukaryota; kingdom Metazoa; phylum Mollusca; class Cephalopoda; family Idiosepiidae; genus Xipholeptos; species Xipholeptos notoides. Next base: position 1,308 of record JAYKTE010198961.1, on the reverse strand, counting down.
GTAAAACATGTTTCGACAAGCAAGCCAAATATCCAGATATATAATTTATAAACTTTTAAAATTCATAATACCATTGTCACCATTTTCAAATTGGTGAAATGCAAAATAAAAGATCAGCAGGATGCACAGATTATATCCTAGGGAATTTTGTTTTATTTGGATTTGACTATAACAAATCTGAATTTCAATTAGAAGTATTTGAAACCATATTCTTTAATAAACCATATGACATAAGTTCTCATTTTGAAGTTGATTACTCCATTTTGTTTCATCTTAATTTGATTAATTCATATTTTCATTAGGAAATGTTGCCTATATTTAAAGTTAGAATTCTCAATATCAGTGATAGAGCATGTATAGTAGATAAGTATAGACACTGAGTCAATAGACTTTGGTCCCTGTCAATTTCTTGCCTTTGAGGTCATTACAATGGTAAGCTTTTCATCCGATGACTGTACAGGTAAGAAATTGATAGTTACCAAAGACCATTAACTCTTTGTCTACACTTATCTACTATATATTTTTATATATCTGTAGGTAGGTATGGAGGGGAATTATATTTACGTACCTATTCAAGGGGTGCTTGGTTATTCCATTATAACACTGTCCTAACTAATTAAATACATAATTGACAATTTGTAATTGTTGTTGTTTCTTTGTTTGCAGATTTCGTTAATTGTATCATCAATGAGGAGTTAATCACTGTTTGTTTGTATGTATATATATGTATTTTTGGACAGCAAGTCATTGTTTATATAGGTTTCGCTAAATATCAACGTCATATGAAGTCGATGCTTTTTTGTAGAGTCTCCTTTCTATTTTCTAGATGTTCTTTCTAGCATCCACTGTGAAGATTTTGAGGCATTCCCTCTTTCGATGGATGATCCGAGCACTTTCGGGCCTATCTAGGTGAGGTAACTTGGTAAAATATTAACAGGATTTCTTACGTTGTTTAAAATATATACATATTGCAGATTTTTTTTAGAAGAAATTTGTATGATTTGCTGAGAGTGTTGGTGTTTTTATTTTATTGTGTTTGGTTTATTTATTTTGGGTTATTTAGCTTATTGTTTTCATTATACACACATGATGGACTCTCCCATCGATTTCGATGTATGAGGATCATCAAACCATTTATGGCCGTCAGACATCCACACAGAGACTTGTTTATAGTGTTGAAGGCTTGTGTAGCACCATTGACACTTCTTGGAAATGCTGATTACACATCGTCGGTGCAAGTGATTGCCATGGACTACATGAACAACAGACCTCAGGTTTTACTTCAGAGTTTACACACACAAACATATA
>JAYKTE010198850.1:158-12448 GCA_036873565.1 Xipholeptos notoides | reverse complement strand
GCTCTTGTTGGGTTTACATCCCCCAGACGTACAGCGAAATTGAACGTGAGTAGTAACAATCCATTCTTTTTTCTACAGTCCGTTAAAATTCACTTATTAACTATTCTGTGAAGTTACCTCCCTTACACTAAAACTCTTAAAAATAAAGATACATAGTGTTTGTTCGGTGGTCCCTACCCTACCTGCCTGTCTGTCCTGTCCCCAGTTGTTTTCATAAAGGAATCCAAACACAGTGTTACCTTAAATATAACATTATACTGTTGCAGGAATTAACAAAGGCTTTTGTAAAGACAACATCATGTTAAAAGAAAGGAAGGAAGGAATAATAAAAACATCACCAGTCAGATAATATTTTTCGAACTCATGGTCGTGTCGTGCTTGCTCGTCGAGGGTCACTAACAACCAAAGTAAAAAAGAAATTTTCAAAAGAGAAAAAAATAAGAATTCGATGAAACCCCGCCCCCTACGAACAAAATTTTTCAAGTAAGTAAAAAGTACACCTCAATATGTTTTATTATTTTACGTCAATAACAAAATTGGCACGTTGGACGTTGTTTACAACTGCGACTACTGCACGACGTGATCAACAACCGGTTGTGCCGGTGTCAGCGGAGAGCGGCGCGGCGCGCGCGGCGGTGCCTTCCTTGCTGCCTTTTCGCCTAGGAAAACTCAAAATTCAAGTTCAAAATTTTAAACAGCTTATTAAACTGTATTTTTCTGTTTCACCGTTCGAGTGAATTGTTGATTTTGTTTGTTTTTGTTGGAAAAATCTATTCCAACGGGAGGGTTACCAGAGTAACGGGCAACTACGGCAACAACGCGGATAGATAGTCCGACTGGAGTCTGCTGGTGCTGGTGGCAGAAACAGAAAGTAACTATTAATAGTTAGAGGATTATTATTATTATGTAATTCTAACTGTTATGTCTTTACCTCTTTCAGGTGTTGTTCATCATCGGCGATAAAGGTCGGGGCGGGACTGCTGGACAAATAACAAAACTATTTATCCTGTCTTTGGATATTTCTATTACTTTTCCGATATGTAAACACTTTTGATGTGTTATTTTGCATCAATTTGGAGAAACAGTTTGTGAATTAAATTTGACAATTTCTCAGTTTTTGGAGGGGGAAAATGCCAGTGTTAAGTGTAATAATGTCTATTGTGAACAGTGAGTCTACTCACAAGTGTAAGTGAATGCGTTGAACATTTCTGGTTTTTGTCAAGTTGAATCCACTGCCTGGATGTCGTTTCATGTTGACGGTGAGTGTCATTTCATTTAGTCAAGAATAAATACTGCGGTAGCACCAGACAATTTCTCGACGATTGGGGTGTTCACTGTTCATAGACCTCAGTAGCATTCCCCCACAGGAATTGCAGAGCGGGATTGGTGTCAAGACAGTAAACACAGAAACACTGGGCCTTAATGGAACCATCGATACAGTACACATTATTGGTTTCAACGGGCTTGCTCTACGTTACGCCAGATTGAGACCCCACGCTAACACCAGCCATGTGTATCTTTGGTCATCCCATTTACGACCCATTATCAACCACAAAACACGTGGTGCAGCAGCAGTAGAAACTTGGAAAGCATTTTCTATATTTTTTTATTCAAAAAAATAAAGTATATTTTCTTATAAACTTTTTTAAACACTTTAATCTTTGTTCAATTGACTGAAAACAAATTAAAATTCATTTTTCAGTTAGTAATGAGCTTTGAAAGATTGTAGTTGAAAGAAATTTCCTTTTTTTTTAATGGCAAATTCTCCTACACCTATTGTTAAATATATCTTTTGTTTCTTCTTGCAGAAACCATGACAACTCTTCATGATTTGATTTCTTGCCATGCACAGGATTATAGTCAATCTATAGCTGTGACTTATGATAATGGCGCAGGAAAGAAACATATCATTACTTATGGGGAACTCTATCAATTATCAAAGAAGGTAAAAAGTGATCTTTTTTATTGTTTATTCTTAATCACAGTTATTCCATTCGTGTTCATATTTGGACAAATACCCTTAGGAAAGATATGAAACCCCACATTCCCTCCATTTATGGATTAAATAGTGCATACTATGTTATTTAAAAAAAACTATGCAGGCAAAAGAACACCATTATGAGTGTTTCCATCCTTGATATGCGAGAGAACACTGATATATGCAGATAGTCGTAATACCATGAGTCTTGCAAAAGAAAATTTTGGGCCAGCCTAGAATCTCCAGAAGGAAGTCATTAATGAAAGGTTACAGTTTGACCTAGAATGGACCAGGACGTTGAAAAGATGATAAAGCAATGTAAAGGCTATCAATGAGCAGCAAAAGCTCCACAACTGAGGATTCAGCCTGCCCAAAATCTAGCGTCCCCTTGACACATATTCATATAGATTATTACACAGAACCTTTGAAGGGATATTATTACCTAGTAATTGTGGATAGTTTTTTGAAATGGTTGGGAATTTATAGATACAAGCATCAAACAGCTGCAAACACTATAAAGGTGTTAGCCAAGGTATTTTATTCTTTTGGTGTACCAAATACAATTGTATGTGACAATGGTACCATGTTCATGGGACAAGAATGTAAGGACTACTGTGAGTCTTGGGCAATTTAACGTATTACAACTCCAACATACAACCCTCAGTCTAATTGACAAGCAGAAAGGTTTGTCGATACCTTCAAAAGAGCACTGAAAAAGAATGAAAATATCAACACAGAAGAAAAAAACATTAAAAAATTCCTAACAATTTATAGGATATCACCAAATCTAAATAATTTATCACCAGCTGAAGTATAGAAAAAAGAAGAAAAATATGTTCTCCACACAAAATATGTTCTGTGTTCAACCAGACATAAGCAAGAAATAAAGAGAAATAAATTAATAAAGATAATGCAAAGTATAAAATGTATGTGATAGTTTTCTTTAAGAACTATCAGGCCGGAAAGAGTTTTTCGAAGGACGCAATAGTCTCATAAAGAATCAGGGAAAAGGATTAATATAATAAAAAGAAATACATAAAAGACATATAAATCAATTTAGACCCCAATACATAAAAGACATAGAAATCAATTTAGACCCCAATACATAAAAGACATAGAAATCAATTTAGACCCCAATACATAAAAGACATATAAATCAAATTAGACCCCAATACATAAAAGACATAGAAATCAATTTAGACCCCAATACATAAAAACAGTCGGAAACCTAGAATTAACAATAAGTGTTATACGACTTTTTCAAGATGAAAACCCCCATTAACAAGAAAGTACCAATGGAGGTAACAGTAACACCAAAAATTGCTGATTTTCAAAAATCAAAAAATACACCAGTTCAAATTGTAAAGAGAAGTCAAAAAAAAAAGGAAAAGGACAGAATGCTTATGTTCAAACTCAAAGAAAACAAAATTTTAACAGCAAAATTCCGAGAATTAGGTGTTATAATGGAATAACCTTGCATCCCTCCAGCACTAACAATGGCTAGCTACCGACTTATATCTCTCTCTCTAATGGAAATTAAATTCCAACAAGTATATGAATGAATAAGCGGTTGTTTTTTTTAAAGAACGCTGATAAACTTGGTAACTTGCATATAGATCTATTTTATTCTTATTAGAAATCATCAGTGCAGCTCAACCAGATTGAACCCATGTATATACATCTTTCATTAGACTCTATTCTTGTTTTGTACTATTCGTACAGGAGATCGCTTAGGACAGTGGATAGGCTGTCAGACTTCGAAATCATAGTATGCAAGTTTGAATACGTGTCGTTCCATTTGCATTCGTATTTGAACTGATACCCTTGGGAAAGAAATGAATCACGAAATTCCCTCCAGCTATGGATTAAATAGGGCATGTTGCGTTATTAAAAAAAAACGTGTGGACAAAAAGAATGTTTATAAAAAATGATTGTTCTCAACATTAAATGATCTTAAAAGGTTGATATGCCATAAAACAAACAAACAAAATTATTCATACAATAAATCTGATGTGTTACCCCAAAATTTGTTTGTATAATTATTCCATCTTGGATGATTTTTTGCTTATATTGAATTTCACGATAAGAGAGTGCTATGTTCAACTTTTGAAAAAGGAATGCCATAGACATTAATAGAAAACAGTATTAATCTAAGAGACAGGCTTCCTCAAAAGCCAATTGTAGCCTGTAGGAGTTGATGTAATAAATTGCCATATTAAAATATACTATTTGTTATTGAAAAAGTTTCTCTGTTTAACAGGAAAATAAATTTTAGTCAAACTTCTAAAGTTTACAAAATAATAACTTAACCATTAAAAACAAAAAGCTTTTGTTATATATACTACATTTTTCTCTTTTTAACTCTTTAATTAGTTTCATCAGATAAAGTAAAATTCAAAATAGGTATTTTGATACAACTAATAATAAAGGTACGGTTGTGAAACATAGATTTTGTTATACAAAACTATAAAGTTCAAATGAATATTAAAATTGTACTGTGTTTTAATGAAAAATTTTTATAAAAACTTTTGTTGTTTTCATTTTTTTCTTTTAAATATATTTTTAAGATTACAAATATCTTAAGAAGTTATAATACAGAAAATGAAATCATTGGCCTTTGTGTTGAATTGTCTGAAGATATTCCAGCCATTTTACTTGGGTAAGTTGATTTTATTCTTCTGCAAAAAGTTGTTTTCTAGTGTTTATTATGTAATTTTTTTAATATAACTTATTTCCTAAAATTTGTTAAAACAAACAAGTAAAAGCATTTTTAATATTAAATTTTGAATTCCTAAATAATATTGTCCTCAAGCCATTTCTTAGATTAGCCAAATGCTTTGGGTCATTATCTTGCATGAAGCACCTACGTCGACTAACTGACAGAGTCCTTGAGGTTTTCATTCAGGATTTTAACATAATCCTCCTTTTTTATGATGCCTGTGACCTTAACAAGTCGTCCTGGTCCAGTGGCAGCAAAGCACCCCCAAAACATCAAACTGCCTCTGCTGTGCTTCACAGTTGGTATGGTGTTCTTAGGCAAGAAGGCATCACCAGATTTCCTCTAAACAGAAGAAACACTATTATGGCCGAATAACTCAAATTTTGTTTCGTCGGACCATATAACATGTTTCCAGAAGGCAGCATCTTTATCAATATGGCGCTTTACGAACTCTAGCCTTGCTTTCAGATGCACAGGTTTCAATGAGATAGTTTTCCTCGGGCGACATGCTTTCAAACCAGCTCTCTTCAAAACTCTACCAACTGTGTGTTGAGACACGTTCACTCCAGAGCTTCTCTGTTCCTCTACAATCTCCCCAGCAATGATCCTTGGCTTTTGGTTGACACGTCAAACTATTTTTTGCTCTGCTCTCGTGGACAGTAGTCTTTTTCTCCCCCGACCTTCCAAATTCATAATGTGACCTTGTGATTTGAACTTTGTTACGATGGTTCAAATGGTGGATTTAGGAAGGTTTAGCTTCTTAGAAATCTTATCATAGCCCTCCCCTTTTGAATGACACGCTACCACATACTTCCTGAGGTCTTTGCTGTGTTCCTTAGTCTTAGCCATAATGAAAATTCCTTGATTTAAATTAATTCAAAGCAAACACTGTCTAAAAATTATCTGAAAAAGATAAATTTTAAAATTTAACATTAAATAAGCATAATAAGGCTACAAAAAAGGTAACGAAACCATGTCAAACATGAAATTGGTTGTAATTATATTCGTAATAGATGAAAATGATAAGTAGTGGCAATAATTTTGAACACGGTAATTTAGAAATTGTTTTTAATTTCTTTATTATTTAATTATTTTGAAATCCAATTATTGCATCGGAAAGAGCAGTTCAAAATACCAATGATACTACATAATAAACTTCGATTCTGACCATTTTTATTAGATTTTATTAACAAAATATGATTTTTATTGGACCGTGCCAATAGATATGATCATGACTGTATCTTATGGATATGGAGAAAACCCTCTTTAATATTGCTGACCAATGAGAATGCAATTATTACAAGGGGAGATAACAAATTGCAACTGTTCGGTTGGATAAGTTCATCTGCTTTGGTAAAAGTGAAAGAGTTGACAAAAAAAAAATCTTTTTCTTTATATGACTTTTAGAACCAATCTGTACCCAGGTAGATATATGAAATTATCAAAAAAACAATGATATTATGACTGTTTTGAAAATCAAACAATTTTTTTGTCTCTCATTAACTTTTTAAGAAAAGTGAACTTGTTTTAGGTCAAACCATATGCTGAGGAAAATACTTATCTTCAAGTATTTTGTGTGTGTTGCAAATTGCAACTATAACTTTAATTTACTTACAATAATTTGTGATATATTTTATGTTTATTAAAGTACTTTACATTGATTAAATTTTAGCTGGTCATTGTGTCATAAATTAATGATAATTAAAAACGAATTATAATTAATAAAAAAAACTAATTTATGATTTTTTTTTTCTTTTCTAGAATTCTTCAGGTTCCAGCAGCTTTTTATTTCTTTGAACGAAATCCAATTGAATTCATTTCTTGTGCATTAAAAAATTTATCAGTTGGAATTCTGATAATAGATATAGTCTTCTTAAAGGTAATTTTCTATGATATGACTGGCATACTAAATTAAAATCTTCTTTATCCTCATTTATGTCTAAAGATATAATTGGAAGCATACTTTTACCAATTACTCCTAAAGTGAAAGCCACAAAACTATTTGAGTTTGAACTCTACCACTCTTGAAATTTTAAAATACCCTGTTATTGTTGTAAAAGATAGATTTTTATTTAATAGATACCCTTTATTAAATACAATTTTATTAAATGAATATATTTCAATAAATGTCTTGATTAGTAACAATTTTTGCTTCCAAAAACTGTCTCATGTGAAATGTATAGTTTTGTTCCTATGTTGATTAATAAATTGAATACCTTTGATCTTTTAAAAGTGCCTTTTACCCAAATATTGTCAAGTTGAACTGCCAAAGAAAAACAATTGAAATATGATATATGAAAATATACTGTAGTTCAAAAAAGATTTATATTACTTGATAAGATATTTTTTATTGACATAACAATACTATTAGCACTAGAATCAACATCAAACTAAAATCTCATTAGATATTTACAAATTCTTTTAACATTAAATCATTTACAGATATCTATCTATCTAAAAAATGATAGTGGACATTGTATTTTAATCAATCATCAGTTTTTATTGCATTTTTAACACATTTGTATTATTTTGAAAAAGTTTTTATTTATTTGAGAATAAAGTCCACAAATTGTTTTTTTTTTAATTAAAATTTTGAAATATTAAAAAGATTTACAAGGATATAAAAGAACACCTATATTAGTTATTAATCAATTTGTATGCAAATAAAATGCATATATAAGAAGTAAATTGATAATAAAGAGAGACCAATTGTACTGCAATCAATAAAAAGATGAAGTAGTGACAGACAACACTTTTAGGTTCATGATCAAGTGCAAAGATTATTGCAAAGAACATGTAAGAAATTATAACAAATGCCTATTTCTGGACAACTGCAAAAGCAACAACATTTTCCGACTGTATGCAAATATAAAGTAACAATTAAAATAAATAGGAAACATAAAATACTCCTTTGCCAAATTAAGGAATATTTGTCTTAAGCCACCAGAAGAAAAGAAAAAAATCAAACTGAATGGCAAAGTCTTCCAAATGCAAGTCGATATATGTCACTTTATTACCAAAAATTTGGGCTGAAGGAATGGACATAGCGAAGTAGACAAAGATTTATCTTCAATTGAAACAATTTCATTAAACTTACAAAATTAATGGACAATTTTGAAGAGATATTTTAAACAAAATAATGCCCTTCAAAATGATTCCCATTGTGGTTGTAGAACGCAGGAAAAATCATAGATTATTAGGAATTGACAAGGAAGTGGATATCACAAAACTTAATTAAACTTATTAGAGTTGAAAAATAAAATTGCTTTTTCATATATTACCAATAGTAGATAGAGGCTACATTTTTAGATAATGACAAAGCAAAAAAAATGTTACCCAATTGTAACTCACCAATAGTTGCCATAAAAAAAATTGATATGAGATTTCAGATTATGTGGCAATTACAAGATTGGAGTTAATCACCAAATACCTTCTGACTTACTTCCATTACCAAATATTAAAACTTGGAGTCATAAATTACAATACCAAACGGCCAATTTTAAGAAGATCAAACATAGATTGTAAACAAGGACAAATGTAAATTTAACTGGGTAAGATGTTTGTTGTATTTAAGATATCAAATGACAGCACGTCATCTGATGATAGTCTACTATAGTCCAGTGATATTGAATTGTTTATATAGTATATCTTATGTAATAGACTTGAATAAAAGGATAACCTTACTATTATTTAGTGTGATTTTGTACCTTTCAACTACATCATAGACTTTTTGGACATTGTAGTCCTGTTCCTTTTCCAACATATGGTAACACAAATATTATTGTATCTGATAACTTTTCCTTATCAACAACGCTTGTTGTTGTTTCTCTGCAATGCACTTATTCCATTCATAACAACAAAAGAGGGGGACAAGTAAATTGATAAAGTTTATCACTCACCTCAAAAGTAATGTCTTTACAACCATTATAACTGGAGTTAACCAGATTCAAGGTGGAGTATAAGGAAGGCATTGTTCTGAGCAATGCCATCAACCATTTTAGAAATGTTGGGCATCTGGTAAACATCCAGTTCTTTCTTTTTTGTGCATGTGTGTGGTTTTCATTTTATGTCACAAGGACCTCGACTTGTAATGACAACACAGACTTCTAATATACTTTTTTTTAAACATTCTAGTTGTTTCCTACTTTATTAATCTACTATTGTGTTGTGTAATAGTGTGACTTAGTGATCATTGGAGATTTATTGAGAGGCAAGTGAGAAAAGAGGGGTGTTGGAGGAATGTCTATGGATGGAAGAAAGCTTTTTATTAACAACTGCAATTACATATTCACTTCCAGGTCCAATTATCTGGTCATTTTTTCATATATTCTTAGGGTTTTCTTTCCTATGAAGATATCAATGAAAAGATCTTCAATCATTTCCATTATCATGCCAAAATGTGTCTTATGTTTCAAAGAGACATCTACTAGTGTCTCACCAACAATGTCTTAATGTTTGTTAAGGTCTGTATGAAGTATTGTTTTTTATTTCTATTAACAAAGAGAGTCAATATTTTTTGGCAGTACTTTTGCTAATAAGGGCACCCACACTACCAGATTTTATCATGACTTGGACAATGTAACCGTTTATTCTACAGTTTATCCAATTAATGTGTTTTGTTTTCATTCCTAGTCAAGCGAGACTGGGCATGCTTTATTTATATAATGCAGTAATATTAAAAGCTCTACATACCTTAGCCTAATATCCTTTTTTTAATATTTTCTGCAGTTGGCATAATAGGCTAGACATAGTCGGGGCAGAAGATATGAGTTTCCACAAAAGAATTACACCATTTAATTCATAATCTGAATGTGGCAGTAGTAGTGATTTGGGAAAACACGTGGGAATTCATACCTTTTATAAGATTACCAATCTAAAAGTGAATATAATAGATTAACTTGGATTTAAGATTAAATATTATGATTTTGAAAATATTAATGAAATAATTCTAAACTGTTACTTTACTTTTGAATTTCAGGATTTGGAATGTCTATTGCAAACATTAGGAAAGGGAAAAGTTAATGTTTTAATGGATCTTGGATTAATTATAATACAGCTAAGCAGAATAAAAAGACAGAAAATTTCTGGGCTCGCTTACTGTATTACAACATCTGGTAGCACTGGCATTCCAAAGATGGTACAAGTACCCCATAAATGCATAGTACCAAATATTATGTACCTCAGGTATGTATAATGTTAACGTAATGATTTAGGCACAAAGTAATTGTATCAGGTTGTGGTTAAAAAGAAAAATCTTTAAGAATGTTTTGATATTAAGATTTGTGCTCCCCTTTAAATTTTTATCATTAATTAATCCCAAATGAAAAAATTCTGCCTAAATATACATATATATACATATAATATACATTTATATATATATATATATAGTTTGTTTAATAAGTAATGAGAAAATATCAGGAGAGATATTAAGTATGATTTGATCAAACTACTTCATGGTGAAGTACATATACATATAGTCTACAAAATGATTTACTAACAACTTCCTCTCATTCTAAGTTTAAGCACAGCAATGCTAATTTTGGGACCAGTCTGATCGGGTTTGCCGATCTGTGAAAGATGCAGGGAAATAAGGAACAATGTTATGCCACCGTTGGTGGGCCATAGGGTCTCCTTGGCAGTTCAAAATCTTTCTCCTGACTGATAAAAATTGCTCTTACACTGCCCTTCACTATTGTGCAGGATCAACGCAGTATTGTATATGTGTATGAATGTATATATACACATGTATTTTATTTTATTCTACATTTACAATTAACATAATAATCTCTAATATCACATTTTATTTATTTAATATAATAACTTATATTTTTAAAATAACAGTTTCTAATTCATATATCTTATCTTTTTAACATAATTATTTATATTTTTATTATTTCTCCATCATTTAGAAATCTATATTTCCTACTTTATACACACTATATATTGTGTATAGATATTTCAACCTTCTTTGTTTACTGTTGTAAATATTTTTTTATATTTAAAAAAGAATGTTTAGTTAATTAGACTGTATAATTTTCTTCAAAGTTAGGCCATCTTATGTTCTGTTTTATTTATTACCTCATTACATGGTACAATTCTAATATGTACATTCTCATGAGCAGAATATACATTCCTGACACATAGGTCATAAGTCTTTAGTAAGCTACCACTTGTTGAATGTGACTAGAATAGGAGTGGTCACATACAATAGGTTCCACTGTATTTTTAAATATACAAATATGAATTTTTTCTTCTGCCTTATTTTCTTTGATTTGATTCTCATTTATTCTGATATTTTTATCATAGAGACAAATATGAAGTGTCTTCTGAAGATGTGTTATTTCTGGCTTCACCTTTGACATTTGACCCAAGCATGATAGATATCTTCTTAACATTGAGTTCTGGGGCAAGGCTGCTTATTACATCCCATAATGTCAAAGTTCAACCAAAGAAACTTTCAAAAATGCTTCATGACTATTATCATGTAACAATTTTACAAGTAAGTTTTATATATATATATATATGTGTGTGTGTTTGTGTATGTATATATTATGTGAATATATTTCTCTCACCCTCTATCCTTATGCTATTCATGTAGTATTTCAAGTGTGGAACATATTACCTTTTGTATTCTAACTTCATACCACTTAGAGAATACTTCAAGAACTATATTTCAATGCCAATAGAAACGGATCATACTCCATCTATTATTGATTGACCTCAGAATCCACTTTCTCTTGTAAACTGTTATTATGAAATTGCAAAGTAAATTCACAATAACTTCATAAAAATTGTTATTGATAGAAAAGTTATCTGACATTAAAAAAAACAACTTTAAATTGGTAAGCCTACTTTGATTTTTTTCTAATCTTTTAAGCAAAAATTAAATAATGTTACACAGTTTTTGGTGAGATCCTCAGCCAAACTCCCAGTTAATGCCCAACGGAAGAATTAACTACAAGCCGCTGATGCAATAGAATTAAGATATCACCAACCACTAACAGCCTATATTTTATATTCATTAGCAAGTTGTAGGTGAAACGAGTAAGGTTAAGAATAGATAACTGGTAAATCGATTCTGTTCCGTAACCAAAGTCCCAATACTGCAGATTCCAATAAATGAAAATAAGACTTGAATGATGGTCAAAGATAATTAACATAGGACTTTTATTTGAATAAATAGATTCAATGAGAATGGCTTAAATGTGATGTTTGTTACCAAACAGGAAGGAAAAAATAAAGACTAAAAAAAGTCAGTATAATTTTCCTCCTTCAGAATTATGTATTATAATTCGAGACTAAAGATTGGTCCTTCTGATCTTTTCTTCTTAAAAAAATATTCACTTTAATAATCAATTACATCAAGCGGATTAAGGAGACATTCTTCATTGAATTAAATATTTTCCCTTCTTTACTTTCTTCTTTGCCATGAATGTAGGAATGAACATCAATTAAATATTTTCCCTTCTTTACTTTCTTCTTTGCCATGAATGTAGGAATGAACATCAATTAAATGTTTTCCCTTCTTTACTTTCTTCTTTGCCATGAATGTAGGAATGAACATCAATTAAATATTTTCCCTTCTTTACTTTC
>JAYKTE010198739.1:0-12449 GCA_036873565.1 Xipholeptos notoides | reverse complement strand
ATTACAAAAGCCCAGGGATGAGCACATAAAAAATGGCCTTGTGCCGAACTTGGGTTGGTGCTTGACCAAGTAAATATCATACCACACAAGTGGATCAGAAGGAACTGATATCACGTGATCATGGCGAAAATCACGTGTCAATTCTCCATTTAATTCTCCTTTTTGTGACATGATGGCGACCTGACGTACATTGCAATGATCGGGTGAGCTTATTAGTTTGGTTAGTTTAGTTTGTAATTATAACAAAGTCAAATTTGTTAATAAAGTAGTTAAGTTATTATAGATAATAGCTAAGAGTTCTTCCTGCTTTTATTGCTGGCCCGTAAATGTATGCTCTACAGAACAAAATGAATGATCCCCCTGGTCGTATTAGGCGACCTATGTGTGCCACCCAACCGCAACTCACAAGAAGTCCCAGACAGAGATAGTATAAAAAAACAAGAGTTCCATATTAATATCCGATGTTCTTTGCTTGTTTGTTGAGGTGGAAGTCTTCTCTTCCTCCTTTTCGGGTCAAATCAGTCCTCCTCCACCCGTAGTTAATTCAGTTGTTTGCAACTTCAGCGAAATCTAAGACATCCGGTCCGCACTCAAGAGTGTAACTCTATATCGAAGACATCTAGCAGCCAATCTGTGCAGCTCTCCTGCTTGGTGGGTGTGAAGTGATGGGAACCTTTTCAGTTGGTAGAGGAAAGGAAGGAGCATGTTGTTCGACTCGTTCGACTCTCGAGCACCGTCCATGTAACACGGGCACACACAAACACCTACTTTGTAACATACATACACATAACAAACAAATGCGCACTCGCTTACTCAGACACATACATATAGACAGACAGGTTCATACATACATAGACAACTACGTGCATACATACACACACACACATAAAACATATTCCCACTATATCTACAAACACACACGAACACAGAAACATAAAAATGCAAATGCATACACGCACACACATATGCCAGGTTTGCTTTGATGCTCCTTTTGCACTGTTTTTTTTTTATTCAATTTCAAGTTTTTTACGCCTCATGAGTTATTTTCTGGCTCAAAACCAATTAGAAAGTTCCTCCAGATCTGAATACCCCCACATATCAATTTTCAAGTCTTAAGACCAAAAATTGGCAGAAGAGTTTTGTAAAGGCTACAAAGGTCTAATCTCTCAACTTTAACCTCTTAGCACCTATTTTCCCAGTTGAAATCAAATTAAAACGTTTTTCCCATGTATGAATACACTATATATAAAATTTTGCGTCTGTAGACCAAAAACTGGCAGAACAGTTTGGTAAAGACTGTTCTTCACACACAGAGACAATAAGACTTTTCTTGATATACATATTTTTAAAGAATGATGAACGGCGCATAGAAACTAATACAATCTTTGGTTTTTAATTTTCTTTAAAAAAAAATTAAATTTATCTTACTAAAAAAGCAAATATAAAGTGAACTTAGCGAGAAAGTAGGACTAAATAAAAAAAATGAAAAATTCATCAAAGTAATTAATATCACAGATATTTTTCCATAAGTATCAAGATGAAAGTTTTTCTCTTTTATTTTTCGAAAAGAAAATTATTTATTTTAATCATTAACGAAAGTTTTTATCAAAATCCAGGAATTTTGACATATATAAGTTTCTAAATATAATTTTTATCTAACAAATTTCATTTTATCATTTTTTTTTCTTTTTTCAATTTTTTCTTTTTCTAGTTAGGAAAAAGTTTTCTTTACTAATAAGATTTTAGATTATATTCCATTTTAATTTAAGATTTTAAAGATGAAGTCTGTAAAATCAAAGTTCAAAATAGATATATCAGTCTCAGAATAGAAGTATATTGACGCTGCCTCGTCTCGGTATATCTTTTATTATTGCTATACGTAAACTTTTAATTTGAATTTTTAGTTTACTAGTAAACTTAGAACATGGCGAGAAACCATTAAAAATCATTCCTTCTTATCAATAAAAATCAGAGATTTCTCCTAGCCTTTGTAGTACTGGCTGAGTCAAAATCATCTATTTTCCTATCTTTAACTTAAAGTGGTTGGCAAATAAAGTCAAAGAAAAAAGTAAAAAATGTAAAGAACAAGAACAAAAAAAATTGTTTTCCCGCTATAATTGGATCTCCCAAACACCACCTGGGACTTCCCATCGGTTTAGCAACTCTAAAAGACGTGCAGGTGGTCTTCAGAAATAAATCCATTGCTTCTTCTTCCTGTCGATCGGTAAACGCTTATCAATAGTGAAATTACAAAGTGCGGGAAACTAGGTAAGATCTTTTGATTAGTGTCAGTATCTGAAACGGGCAGAGTGGAAGAGTTTTTTTTAATATAAATGAGGTATAGATAGGTATACACAAGGTGATCAAACCAAATGTAGGCAAAAATTTATTCAGCTAACTATTACAGAATTTTATATTGATTGATATGTTTTGCAAAGATATTTGTACATAGTTATAAATAGATTGAAACAAATTCAAAGAGTGACCTGACCAACTGTAAAAAAAAACATTTATTCATATAACTTTACAAAAATTGAATTTTATGGTTATTTTTTACAAAGATATTTTGTATATAGTTATATGGTTATTAAACCAAATTTACAAGGTTATTTATTAATAATAGTGAAATATTGATTGTTTTTAAATCAAAATCTCTATTAAAAATGAATTGATAAGAAAATATAGGTCAACTATAAAATGAGTTAAGTATTTTTGCTTCTTTATTCACTAGAGAATTCATACAAAATAGGATTTTAAAAATATTACATTGAATAATTTTGTCATTTTGAATTTGTTATTCATAAGGCATATCAAGCATTAAAACAAGAAAAAATTGCTAAAAAAATGACTGTTACTCTTGATATGCCACATGATTAATAAATCCCAAATAACATGAATATAAGTGCATGTATGTGTATTTGTATAAGTTTCTGTGTGTTGTGTTGCGCGTATGAGTGTATTTACACAAGTGTATTTGTATATGTGTGTGTTTTATCATAGTTTTTTTGAAATACGAAAATTAATTTAGTAAACGGCAGTTACATTGACACCACAATGACTAACGTAGCCCCCCACACAGCGGACGGTATGCGCTCACATTAATCCAATTTTTCAAGTCTCACTCCTTAGCAGCCATTTTTCTGTCTCCAAACCAAATTGAAATTGTTCAGCGTGTCCAAATACGCTATATATCAAAGTTCAATTCTCTAACCCCAAAATTGGCAAAATAGTTTGGTAAAAACTCTTCCCCAGACAGTCAAGGTCACTTATATATATATGTATATATATTGCAATCTGTATACAGGCCGTTTCGCCGTCTATGGCTTGTTAGTACAGTTCTAAAAATCATATGCCATCTATTAGTCACGACCGAAACCGGATCGAAATGAGGTCAGTTCAAGTTTTTAACCACTGCACTAAAGTCAAAGATGTGCTATTAAATTGGAATCTTTACTTCCGTAAGTCATTTGGGAATGCACAACTTACATCCTCGTGAAACCGTGAAACTGTAGCGTGAAAAACCAAGGCAGTAATTTAAAACATATACATAAGGACAGAGTTGAAACAGCATGATTTTTTTAAACCTTTATAGTTAACGTGTGCGAGTATGTCAAGGAATAATTGGTTTAACGATTTTATATGAGAGAAGAGAGGAAGAGACAAAATGCAGGACAGAGAAAAGCGAAGTTCTTAATTTTTGGAACATGTTCAAGTCGTTCGTTCTTTCTTCAATCAGTATCGATCTGCGCCAACAGTGATGCATTTTTGCTCTATGCGCTACTATAGTGAAAAAATGGATGCAACGCATTACTTAATATTCTGCAAAATTCAACATTTCGAATTTCAAGAACCAACGCAATTTTGAACTAAGTTTGATTCCGAAAAAATGGCTTTTTCACTGTTTCTTTTCTCTTACATTTTCTTTTTCTTTGGAAAAAAACCCTTTTGCGTCTAATTTTGTATCAACTTTGGTTTAAATCGCAATATTACAACCTAGTTTCAAAAGAAAAAGATAGATCACCCATGATACGTTGGGTATCATTACGAAAAGAAACTACACAGTGGCCGCTAGAAAAGCGGTAAATTTTTCAAACATTGATTTATTTTTACGAAGAATAACTTTTATAAAGTTTTTAAAATACTAATATTGTACTAGGGTCATTCTAAAAGTAATGTCACTTATTTAAAATATTTTGTTTATTTATAAGTTGAAGATAAATATGGGAGATTTAATTGGCGATCTTTTGTGCTCCAGAATTTATTTTTCTGCATAGTCATCCCCATTCTCAATGCACTTTTACCAGCGATAAACGAGGTTGTCCATTTTCGTGTCTTGGTCGCGCTTTGTCACTCACAGCTCTGTTGCCACTCTAAAATCCATGACCCATCTCCTAACCGCGCTGCGATTATCTGTATCTTCTTTGTAAACGTTCAAACACGTACTAGTGGATGGTGAATATTTGGTTCAACTTTTTATGCATGGAAGAATTCATGACGCATCTTAGAGTTTCATACCATCGGTATCAGCAACAAAGAAATGAAACTTTCGGGTCATGAATGTAGAAGTTTATTCATCATAACGATGAAATTTTCAATTCCGACTGATCCATTCGGGTGGAATAAGAAATTAGGGGCATTACTTTTGGAATGAATGTGTAACACACTCACATCTGCTCAAAAGGTTGACCTTGCACTTCATAACCTAGAAGTACAAATCCCCTGACGCTTTGAAGAATAAGTGCTGGATAACATTGAAATTCAAACAATGAAATTTATACCCTTAAATTTCCCATCTTCTTAGCAACTATTTGTATGTTGACCGCTTTTGCGCGAGCATTTGAGAATACGAAAAAAACAAACAGTAATTTTCCGTTTGACAGCTACTTTCATTTATCTGTTATATCATTATTTCTGGTTTAAACGTTTCTCACCTTCTGATTGTCAATCTATGATAAAAAATCATCTTTGATGGAAGTGAATATAAAAGCAGGGAATAAAAAGAATTATAATTTGTCGGATTTCGGGGCAAATCTAGTCAAATTTCATTATCCAATTTACGGATTAAGATTGAAATAACCAATTAATGTAACAAGATTTCCCTTGGTGAAAGTAAAGAGAAAATGTCTTATGATTTCATTCATAATTTAAAAAAAAAATAAGACCCACCGATTTTACAGAACATCAAGAGTGATTTTTTTTAGGCTGAAATCACAGCCTATTATGGAGGAAGTCTACTTGTGGCAGGGGATAAGACGTCGGACTTTGGAATCGTAATACGCAAGTTCGAATCCTAATTGTTCTGTTTACGTTCAAACTTGGACTGAATATCTTTCGGAAACGTATGTATCCCCACATTCCCTCCAGCTATTGATTAGATAGTGCATATTCTGTTATTCAATAAATTACGCATGGAACGTATATCAAAAATGATTATTATCGCCATTAAATGACCTAAAAAAGTTGATATGCCGAAAAAACAGCAAATTATATTAACGAAAAAAAAAAACACAATATAGTAGTAGTAGTAGTAGTAGTAGTAGTAGTAGTAGTAGTAGTAGTAGGTAGAACTATTCCTAAAGAGGGCGATTTTTTTATTATTTAAGAGTTGGTAAGTCAAATAACATAAGAGAAGAAGAAAGAAAGACAGAAAAAAAGAAAGAAATATATACATTTTTGATTTAAAAGAAAACCAGAGAATGAAAAAAGAATTTATTAAGAAAAAATGTTTTTGTTTTGTTTTTTTGTTTTGTTTTGGTTTTTTTTGCATTTTAGAAATTTTCTTTTCCCTTCTTTGTTTAATGTTCTCACACGGTAAGATATAAACTAAATTTCCTTCCAATATCTTCGAAACATATAAGAACATTCATGCGTAAAGTAAAGACTCCTTCCTGACATTTTTTTTTTTATAATGCAAAAGATATTTATTTCGATTTTTACTCCGACTGAGTGCCGGTTCTCTAAAGTTGGACAACAAAATGGCGGAAAGGATTTTTTCTGTCCCAATTCACTTGGACAATCACTATTGTTTGGCTGGTGATCGGACGACAAAGAAACAAGTACAACATTGGAGAGTACATGAATCAATGTAGTATTTGGCTTTTATATTCTGGGTAAAACTTCTTTCTCTTGGCTTGTCTCATCACATATATATTTATTTCATTTGATGCAAAGTACGGATGTCGTTCTAAAAGTAAATCCTCCAATTTCTTATTCCACCCGAATGGATCAGAGGGGATTGCAAAATAGATTTTTATGATGACTGAATGTATGCATGCAGGACCTGAAAGTTTAATCTTTCTGTTGCAGATACTGACGGTTTGAGATTCTAAGGACGCAACCCCCCGTCATGGATGTGCGTCAAAAGCAGAGGTGCGTCATTGAATTCTTCTGTGCAGAAAAATTAAACCGATCAACATTCAAAGTTAGAGGATGGGTTCGTGGATTTTACAGTATAGGCGGAAACGGAAATGACAAAGCACGAT
The DNA here is from genome assembly GCA_036873565.1 of Xipholeptos notoides. Taxonomy (NCBI): domain Eukaryota; kingdom Metazoa; phylum Mollusca; class Cephalopoda; family Idiosepiidae; genus Xipholeptos; species Xipholeptos notoides. The sequence goes on along the minus strand of JAYKTE010198739.1, from coordinate 5,967 downwards.
CCAGACTCGAAAATAGACTGCCGGCAAAAGTGCACTAAGAATGATTGTGACTATGTAGAAAATTAAATTTGGTGCATCAAAGCTTGCTAGCTTTAATGGTATCACTCTCGTCTTCGTATCTCTTCAACTTAAAAAAGATAACAATAAAAAATATGTGGCATTACTTTTGGAACGACCCACGCATTATAAATTCAGCTTTAATCTTAAAATTTGTATATGAGTATATTTGTTTCACAATTAACATGTCAAGAGGGAGAAAATGGAAGTTCTCGTGGGAAATAAATCTGAAATATTATAAATGCAATTACAGATAGGTCGTTTTTTCACCGTACAATAAACACTTTAATAGCCTGTAAAATAGCCGGGTGTAATTTTTGAAAATAATTGTGTATAGAATCATAACTATTCCGTAGTTTTTCTAGAGCAAAACCTGGTTGCATTAATTCATTCATAATTTTAATTGTAATCTGCAAATTTGATGCTGAAATTTTAGCTAGCTTTTTCCGAAATCAGTTTAATTACGATTTACTTTTTAATTAAAACAGGAAGGTGGCAAAGGTTGGCTGAAAACTGTGACCACTGGAGACGTCTAACAAGACCTATTTGAGACAGTGCTTGTCGAAATCGACAGACTGCAATGATGATGATGATGATGAAATTTTTATGAATTGTGACAATATTGAATGCAATTAATGATGATTCTATTAAAGATTTTATTGTTAGTACTACATTCTCATAATTGTGCAACATCTCCCATTGTAAAAAAATGGCATAACGTTCATGGGGTGGTTAGGCATTTATTTGCCTAGTTTTTTCTTCCAGCCCTAAGTGTAAGTCACAGAATAAAATCTCGGGAGTGATATAGATCTTTCGACCCTCAGCCTATACCAAGTTATCAAGTATCATTTGGAAGAATTCGAAAAACTATTCCCATTTCACTTTTATTGATATAGAGATCTAAATTTTAAAAATCTCGAACTATATTATTTGTGATACTTTTATATGTTGTTTTTTAATTGTTTTGTGAGTTATATCTTGCTAGAGCTATCTTATTTTCACAAGACATTTTAGATTGGGATTTATTTGGATTAATATGCCAAGTTATCTTTACCAAAAGTGACAGGCATTAGATATATACTACATTTCCTGAATTTTTCTGGTCTATTTATTCTACAGAAATAACGATTCTGAGGCCACAAAAGAAAAAAAATCACCATTAAAAAGTACTTTATATACCAAATTATTAAGTTTTAAGTTAATTTTAAGGATAAAAAAGGGCCCGAATATAAATAAAAATTTACTTAAAAGAAACTAAATTGAGATTAAACGCATTTGAATTGTTTTTGTTATATAGGATTTGCGAATAGATTTTATTTTACAGAGAAATGCATTAGAATTAATTAACTATTACTATTAACAATTATCATTATTAACAATGAGGAGTATGTATTACTGTTAATTTTGATTAGTTTTATTATCACAAAAGTTGATAAATACTCCGAATATATAAATAACCTGAAAAAATGTAGTATATTTGTTAGAGTGAATTAATTAGTAAGTGAAAGTAATGAGAATATGCAAATGCCGTTTGATTAGAGTTTTTTGTATATTTTTATTGTATGATTAATGACCTATTTGCTTAATGATTGAATAATCGGTTTTGTCAACTCATATCTTAATTCTGGCATTCAATTTTTAAGAAAGCTGTATCTACCGACCAAATATATCTATAAAAACACGGGTAATCTTAGGTATTAAAATTATCATTATTATCATCATCACCATCATTATTATTATCACCATAATTATTATTATTATTACTATTATTATTATTATCATTATTATTATTATTATTATAATTATCAATTCAAGAATTCATTAGATAAAATATGAAAAATTGTGGACAGGTCTTCTAATCAAATATATTTATTGATAATAATCTTATTATTATCATTATCATATTTGAATATGATGTGTGCATTTGCAAAGGTCTTGGATTGTTAAATATATGACATGTATACATATATATTGCGTCATAGCAATTCTGGAGGAATTAGGCCTAGCATTATATTGGGTCTACTAAGTGTCACTGGGTTTGATTAATATTATCAATTAATGAATTATTAATTAATATAGGTCAATTCTTTAGATTATAGAGCATTTCTCGAGATTTCAGTTTGGTTCCAATGAAACAAATTAATGCGATGGGGCATTCCACCGTGCCGTCTTCCTTTTACTCTCTTGAAACGCACAGAAACTGTTTAGGGGTAGGTAAGTGTATTTGCATATATATATATGAGTCTTATTTTAACCTAAGTATCTCGGAAGAAAGCAATAAGACTTCCGTTCTATAAATTTAACATGAAAGGTGCGGGCAAATTATAAGGTTATTTGATATTACAGAATTAGATTTATGACATAAATCGAAGAATGAGTAAAATCGCCCGAAGGCAATTTCACCATTGGCAGTTGAACAATGCTGAAGCACGAATCACACCATCAATTTAGACAGAAACACACACCTACAAAGAAACGCACACACAGACACACGCACACACACGCACACACATACACACAAAATAATGGCACTCAAGCACATACATATAAACGTCCAATAAAGGCCTGCACGCACACGCGGAAACAGGCACACAAAGACACGTTATAACACACATACAAACACACACACACACACACACACACACAATAACGACACAGATTCAAGGAGGTAAATACAAACGGTAAATAAAGGCACACACGCACATGCAAAGACAGAAAGACACATACACACAAAAAATATCACAAACATAACCAATGATAGACATACACATACGCACACAAAGACAGATGCGAAAAGAAACACACATGCATATGCTAAAACGCACAAAAATAGCGATGTGGGAGATGAGTCCGTCAATTTCAGAGTGGCGACAGTGATATGAGCGACAAAGTAAGCTCTTGACACGGAAAAGGACCACCTTGTTCTTCGATTGCAAAATTGTACTGAGAATGGTGGTGACTTTGTAGAAAAATAAATTCTGTGACACAAAAGGTCACTCGTTTTAATGACACAACTCCTGTGTTTGTAGATCTTCAACAAAATAGGTGCAATTACTTTTGGAACGAATAGTGTATTTCATTTAGTGGTTTCTCCAGAGCTTTTGGGGTTGTTTCAAGCCATCTATTATAATTGGTATTACAGTAGTTTTTATCATTTTTCTTTTTCTTGTTTTCTTTGCTAATTTCTGGTATTTTCTGATTTTTCTTTTTCCCTTGTCATTACTCTGTGGTCAACTAGTGCAGCAAAGTCTATTATTTGGCGATCTTTTCCTACTTGTTGATAGTTACTAGATTTTTTTCCGATTTCCCTATATTTTATAGATTGAATTCTTGAATAATTTTCACATTATCATATTACAGTATTTGATTTAATCTCCATAACTTAATATTCAACACTGATTAAAATTCGTTCGTATCGACAGCAGCCTACCCTTATAGGTTAAATAATGTTTTCTGTTTACAATTTCTTAAAGGTTCTTGAGACTGAAATATAACACTCCTGTCTTTTATTTTACTAAACTCGATCAAATACCACTTTTTTCATCACGATTTTCATAATTGATATTTTACCCCACATTAATATTCCCGTATTGTAAGATACAATTCCTTTTTATTTATTTCCTTTTATCAGCGAAAAGAAAATCCCTTTTGATAGCCTGTAAAGCAATGGGCGTTATTTTGTGAAAAAAGGTAGATAAAATCATAAGAAAGTTTTTCCTTGAAAATTAAATTCTCACATATCGGCAACATCTGCACTAAGGAAAAGTTATACAGTGTTCCGGAAAATAGTGGTATTAGCTTAGCTTTTTTATTTCTTCCACTCTAAGTGTCATAAAATGAAACAATCTAAAGCAATATAGACATTTGGGTCAATAACTTATAACAGAAAAAAATGGTATGATATTCATTGGAGTATTAGAGTTCGTTATCTTCCTATTTTTTCTCCCACCCTTTGTTCAGTTCATAGAATGGAAAATCTCAAGGGATATAGACATTTGGTTCCAGAGCCTATAACAGAGAAAATAGTATGATGTTCAGTAGAGTATTGGATTTTGTTTTCCTCTTTTTTACCCAATTCTTAATATATGTCACAGAATGAAACATCTAAAAGCATTTAGACCTTTGTAACCAGAGTCTATAATAAAGAAAATAACATGATATTCAGAGTAGTATTGGCATCCGTTATCAGCTTTATTCTTTTATCCCCAGCATAGGCAATAGAATGAAAAATCTAGAGTGATATAGAACTGTTGAACCACTGCCTATAATAGAGAACATAGCATGAAGTTCAGGCGAGTATTTGCATTTGTTTTTTTATTCCATTTTATTCCTCAAAATGAAAAATCTAAAGTGATGAAGACCTTTGGGACCAGAACCCATAATAGAGAAAATGGTATGAAGTTCAAGGGAGGGTTGGCATTCTTTATCCACTTTTTGCATTGCATCCTTTGTGTAAGTAACAAAATGAAAAAAACAGAGTTATATAGACCTTTGGGACCAGATCCTAATCATGCAAAGTGTCTTAATATTTTTTCTTCTTTAATTACAACTTGACTACATTTTTGTTTCATATGTTTTATGTGATATTAACCCAAAATATCTAATTATCGCTATAAGCACCCATGATAATATAATATATCCTTAATTTTTATTTCGTAGACAATTTGATTTTGTGTTCTTGAATGTTTTCCGGATATACTTGTTGTTGATGTTAACTCTTTTGAGAATCTAAGCTGCAAGACCACCAAAGAAACAAACGTTAAATCCTAGATTTAAATCATATTAAAAATTAATTTGATTTATACAGAATACTTGATTTAGAGTTAATTATTTTATTAATGATGAGAATTGCCGAAACAACTTAATCCTTTAATTAAAAATTATTTGCTTAATTGTTCCGAATTAGTGAAACTCAATGCGCTGATTTTGTTCAAGGTAAGACGGAACGACAAAGAGAAAAAGAATAGTCCCGAGAGCATTATGAAGGATTAATGATATTTAATTAATAAAAGATAGGAAGCAATTTTGAAATGATTATCTGGTAGTAAAATAAGAAAATATGATTCAGAAGATCCAAAACATCGCAAGAATGTATTGCTCATTCTAAAAGGTAGGGCAATAAAAATGTAAATATCATAATTTGCATTGTTTATATCTATCTATCTATCTCTCTCTATATATATATATACCTGTATGTATGTATAAATTATAAGATAAATATCCACAAATCGTTCAAGGCTTCAATCCTTTGTTATTTTCAACCTATCCGTCTTTCTCTCGTTGGAACAACCATTTCATTAGTTTGAATATGTCTCTATATATACGTGTGTATGTAATTGTTATATATATTAACGCAACTAATTCTGTATATATAATTTTTTGCTTCTAATTAAATACATACAAAGCATATTCTGAAATCTTTTGCAGGATAGAAAATAGACTGGCTTTAAAAACTTATGCTTTACGTATGAATAAAAAATATTGTTAAATATACATAGTCATTCAAATGTTCATGCACTTTGTATGCATCGTATCACGCTCCGAAGGTTAAATCCAAAGACCCGTAGCCTGCATATGGAATCGAAACTCTCAGATTGCTTACTTTAGAAGTCTCATAATCTGAGAAAAATAATCCTATATCATAAAAATTATTGAATACGAAATTTGCTGTAAATTCGTTAATCTATTTATTTCTCATTTGTATGTATTGTGTTACGGGGATTTTTTTCGGTTTATATTCTTATCTTTAGGCCGTTCGAATCTTGTATGTATTATCCTTATATCATATATAAATTTACTATGGCCTTGTGCCTAACTTAGGTTGGTGTGCTCGACCAAGTATATATCATATATAAATTTCCTATAGTTTTTTATCATTTTATTAACATTGTTATAAATATATATATGTAT
>JAYKTE010198628.1:0-12449 GCA_036873565.1 Xipholeptos notoides | reverse complement strand
ACCCTTATTTACCTTCAAAAGAACAATGAATGGAATTGGGAAGTCCACTTGGGACAGTGGATAGGCAGTCGGACTTCAGCATCATAATACCTGAGTTTGAATCCCAGTCGTTCCAATTGCGTTCATAATTGGACTAATACTCTTAGGAAAGGTATGAATACTCACATTCCCTCCAGCTATGGATTAAATAGTGCATATTGTGTTATTGAAAAATCTATGTGTTCGAATCCTAGTCATTTCAATTGTGTTCATAATTGGGCTAATACTCTTGGGAAAGGTATGAATCCCCATTATTTAGACTAAAAATTTTATTTCTACGTCTAAACCTATCAATTCTTATACATCTGATGACAATATTATAGAAAAAATATTTTTGAATAATATATTTCCAAAACTATTGATTCTTTATTGATCCGGCTAGAAATTTCAATTTTAGGTCCAAATCGATTTTTAAGCCCCCGAATATTTAACGTCAATATCATCTATACCGTATTTCCAATAATATTTCTAAAACTATTGATTCCTAATTGATTTATACTTAATTTAACCTAAAAATGCAAGGTTTAAATAAAAGCCTGGCTTTAAATCTAAGAGGAGGCTGTTTAAAAAAGACCTGAAGGGAAATATTCATGAAATAATAAATATATAAAGAATTTATAAAGAATAGTAGCAATTTCTTTTTCTACATACAGTGTGCAATTGCACATGCTTAAGGGTGATAACACAGTTTTGGTGGCTAAGACGGTACTGCCATCCTTAGCACCACCAGCAACATTCTTTTTTTTCTACATACAGTGTGCGATTGCACATGCTTTACCCTGTCCTCATCAGCCACCAACTAAGGGTGATAACACAGTTTTGGTGGCTAAGACGGTACTGCCACACTTAGCGCCACCAGCAGCATTTGCCATCAAGCAGGATAATGGGAAAAAATAATATAAAATTCAGGATTTTATGGATCATGAATGACTCTAGTTAAGGTTGAGCAATTAGCAATGATTACCAGCCCAGAATGTTGTTTCGCCCCCCCTCCCATCCACCCTTAGTGCCTCATCCTATGTATTTAGGGTAAATAAAATCTTTTTTCTTTTTATACACAGGAACCAATCAACAAAAATCTACCTTTCCTTTTTGAAAGAACAGAATTCGGCCAACCAAAACAGATTGAATTTTCAATACACACTTTGAAAGACATATGGAGGCTAACATTGAAGAAGAGCCACTTTCTTATAAAGAAGGTAAAAAAGTATCTAATGACGATAGCATCTTAACAACACATATGCAAGCACACATTAAAGAGAAAAGAATCGCCTGTGAAATATGTGGCTTAGATTATTTACACGAAGCAAGTTTAAAAAGACATATGCGAACTAACACTGAAATGAAATCCTATTTATGTGAAACATGTGGATCAACATTTTTAGATAAAGCGAGTATGAAAACTCATGTGTTGAGTCACTCTGGAAAGAAAGCTTATTTTTGCGAAGAATGTGGTTTAAGTTATTTGTATGAATCAAGTTTGAAAAGACATATACAAACTCATGCTGAAGATAAATCATGTAAAATGTGTGGAGAAACATTTTCAGATAAGGCAAGTAAGAAAACTCATATGTTAATTCATGCTGAAGAGAAAGCCTTTTTTTGTGAAGTATGTGGCTCTGGATATTTACATAAATTCACTTTGCAGCGACATATGAAAATTCACGCAGGGGTGAGATCTTATCCATGTAAATTCTGTGAAACAACCTTTTCAGATAAATCTAGTTTGAAAGCTCATATATTTAGTCACACTGGAGGAAAGCCATTTCGTTGTAAACTATGTGAAGCAGCATTCACATGTAATTCTAATTTAGAAATACACATGCGAATTCACACTGGAGAAAGACCATATTCATGCGAAATGTGTGGATCGACATTTGTACACAAATCCAGTTTGAAAACTCATATGTTAATTCACAGTGGGGAAAGAGCATTTTCTTGTGAGGTGTGCAAGTCGAAGTTCTCTCGTAGAACATATTTGAGAGTACATATGCGAACTCACATCGGGGACAAACCCTATTCCTGTGAAGTTTGTGGATCAAAATTTTCTCATAAAAACAATTTGAAGTCTCACATGCAATTTCATAATGGAGATAAACCATTTACTTGTGAAGTTTGCGGATCAGGGTTCTCTCATGAATCCCATTTAAAAATACATGTCCGAACACACACTGGAGAGAAACCCTTTTGTTGTGAGGTGTGTAAATCATCATTCTCAAGTGAATCAAATTTGAAAACACACATGCAAACTCACAGTGGAGAAAAACCACATGAATGTACAGTGTGTGGAGCTAAATTCTCTTATCCCTCAAACTTAAAGTCCCATATGCGAACTCACAATGGGGAGAAACCATTTTCTTGCGATGTCTGTGGAGCTGCATTTCCTTATAAAGAAAGTTTAAAATGCCATATGCGAAAACATACTGGAGAGAAACCATTTGCTTGTGAACTGTGCGGGTTGAAATTTGCACAAAATTCAACTATGAGAGTACATATGCGTACTCACAATCGAGAAAAAATCGCGTGACTCTGTATTAGCTAATTCTTCTAGTCAGAAATATAATGAGATTGATGGGCTCTCCGTCGATTTCGACCTATGAGGGTCATCAAAACATGCTTGGTCGTCAGACGACCTGCACGTGAATTGTTTATAGTGGTGAAGGCTTGTGCAGCACCATCCACACTTTTTGGAACTGCTGATTACACACAGTTGGTGCAAGTGATTGCCATGGACTACATGAACAACAGACCTAAGGTTTTTACTTCAGAGTTTTCCTTCTCCTAGATGCCTGTGTTATCAAAAACTAAGGGTGCATCTACCCAGTGGTTCAATTGCGCCCCCAGACACTAATCTGGGTATTTCCACATCCCGGCGCAATATACGGCACCTGGTATTCATAAATGGTCACCCATCTAAGTACTGACCAGGCTCGATGTTGCTTAACTTCGGTGATCTTACGGGAACCGGTGTCTCCAACGTGACTTGACTGTATATAATTTTTATTTCTTATCTAAAATTATGATGAGCAGGGCTCTACAGACAAATTTACTTTTAGTTGACCTTTGAAAACTAAATATTTTTATTTACTAGCCAAACAAAAAAAGTTTACAAGCCAAACTCATATGTTATTTCACTCTAATCTTATGAATAAACCAATAATTCAAAACTTAGTTACTTATTTAAGAAAGTGTAAACCATTTTACATTGAAATACTTTTTCTTCTGCATAAAAATTTGTTGAATTTCTTTAGACTTGTTTTAAACAGCTTTGTTTAAAAAATAAAGTATATTGTTCTATTTCTATTTTCTATTTTATTAAACCTTTAATTTTTTAAATAATTTGACTTTGCTCCATTAATTAAAAAAGAAATAAAAGTGGAAAAGACATTTTTTCACTCAGTATGTGAAAGATTGTCGGTGAAAAAAAACAGTCACCAAAAGATAAGTGTTTTACTAATTTTAGTCGCCATTTGGAAAAATAACTCGCAATGCAGAACCCTGATAAAATATAAGAATGAACGAAATTCTCACCAATAGAACATCCTGTTATAAGACAACAGGCCACAAAGGATCCAGCGCTGGCACCAGCAATTTTACAATCTTTTATCAGGTCAGGTACATATTGTTGCAGACTAGCTGCCACACCTAAATGGTAAATTCCAAGGAAGCCACAACCCGAAAATGAGAAGTGTTGCTGCACCATTTTGGGAACCTTTTGAACAGAACTGAAATAGATAATTAATAAAAACAATGACTTATGATTATTACTTGTATTATCTATTAGTCGAGCAATATAATGCGAGACTTACAAAATATTTGTAAGTCTCAGCAATCTTTGCGAGACTACTATTCCGTAAGGTCGTTTTTTGTACACTAATGCCAACTTTAATCAATTTATACTCATCAAGTTTTGAATTTCAAAATTAGAAATTATTATCATATCACCATATTCCTTGTAAATTTACGATGCAAAGGAAGTTTGAAGTATATAATTCTTAAATATTGATTTTATTATAAAATTTATACTCATATTTACATTCAAAAGACATTTCTTCATCATCATTTTCATGAGTTTTCATCATTTTCAGCAAAATGCGAAACCTAATAAGTCAAACTAGAGTATTTTTAATTATAAAATAAAATAGCCAATTTGAAACTGTAAACTGTTTTGAAAATTTTTGTAAAGGGATATTTTTTAAATAATTTTCAAAAGTTAAAGAGTTAAAGTTAAAGGGAGGTAAGGTTGTTGCTTTTAATATAAGTGTGACACACAAAAGAACAAACGAACATACACACTATTCTATTAATATATAGATTTGTAATGTGTTCTTTGTTTTTGACTTCCTAGCATGTTTTATCATTGTTCAAATAATTTCATTTTTCTTCTTTCATTATAACGCTGTAATACAGATAATAATGCCCAATAATATATCACAATTTAGCAATGCACATTATCTGTGACATTTTATTTATATCTTTACCTTTGATAAATACTGTTAAACTTGGTCAGCAACATTATTTTTATTAGACAGATAAATAATATCAATGAGTCATGTAAAAAAATAGTTCTATTATAGATAAGAGATACCAGGTCAAGGCTGCTACATGATGATGATAGCATCTGTCCATCTCGAGAGACAATGGTTGTCAGACAGCCTACACAGAGATTTGTTTATAGTGGTGAAGGTTTGTGTAACACCATCCACACTTGAAACTGCCGATAACACACATTCGGTGCAAGTGATTGCTGTGGACTACATGAACAACAGACCTCAGGTTTTACTTCAGAGTTTTCTTTCTCCTAGATACCTGTCTCACCAAAGACTAAGGGTGCATACCCAGTGGTTTAACCGAACCGCGCTCCCAGACACTAACCTGGGTATTTCCACGTCCCGGCGCTACATAGACCAACAACATTTAAGTGACATAATAAAAAACTAGTTTTGATTTTGATACTATCTAACTTTGTTAGGAATCAGGAATACTGCAGCAGCAGGCTTCTATTATATCATGGTTTGTGGTTTCTCATATATTTGGGTCCGGTTTCTCTTACACTAGGATATTAGTTTACTTTTTTGGACTGCACCTCTTTTTAACACTCAAATGAAGTAAATAAATGCCTATGTAGTCTAGTTTACTGATAAGGTCAGCTGTCTCTACTGCATAGCCAAAATATGGTTGACAGAATTGCATAGTTTTAGTTTTATACCCCACCAAAAAATGTTCTATTTTTGGCTAAGAAGACTAAAATATGGGATAGTTCTTCATTATTTTCTTCTAGGGTTTAAAATAAATAGGTTTTTTTTTTCAAAAGTGTTGTTGCTATTGCAACCACATTTTAATGTTTTCATCATTATTTTTTGTATTTTCTAATCACAAAGCAAACCAGACATAGTTTTTTTTATAAGTGCCAAGAAGTAGTAAAAATAACCTCCACATGCATCTACAGAAAAAAAATGGCTCAGTGGATAGGCAGTGGAACTTTGGAATCGTATGTGAATTGATTCCCAGTCGTTAATATTGTTGGACTAATACCCTTGGGAAAGGTATGAATCCCCCACATTCCTTCCAGCTATAGGTTAGATAGTGCCAACTGCCAGCAGTCTGCCAGTGAGTGCACAGTGCATATTGTGTTAATAATGTGTTATTCAAAAAACTACATGTGGACAAAAGATAACGTTTACCAAAATTGATTGTTGGCATTAAATGACCTAAAAAGGTTGATATGCCGTAAAACACAAACAAACAAACTTTAAAGTTTAGGTCCTTTTTTTTTCTTTTAAAACAAAAAAGTAAAACAAAAAGCAAGAAAATCTGTTATCTTTTCTTTGACCTAAACAAAACAAGAATAACCCGGATATAAGAGAGTTGTCGGGACCGAAGAAGTGTCTTGTATCTGGGTTTCTCTTATATCTGTTTCTAATGTGTATATAAATTAGACACAGACTCTAATTTTGGGACCACAGAAAATCTCTCTTATATCCGAGTTTTTCTTATATCAGGGTCTCTTATACTCGGGTTTACATCGTATTTTTATAATAATTGCGTTTTTGTGTGTCTAACTTAAGATAATAGAAAAAGCTTAACTCAGATATAATAGAGTTTGGGACCGAAAAGAAGTGAAGTCTGTTATATCAGAGTTTCTCTTATGTCCGGGTTACACTGTAAATAAAAAAAACAAAAATCAAAATGTTGCATAACTTTTTTTTTCTTTTTCGTGAATTTCTTTCTTCTTCTTTTTTTTGCTAAAAAATCCAAAAATAAAATTCGGGAAGATAAATTGATTGATATGGGTTGTTTCTGTGTTTACGGCATATCAACTTTTTTTAAAGTAATTTAATGCCGAGAACATTATTTAACAATCATTTTTTGCTTTGGTAAACGTTAGTTTTTGTCTTGTCCACACTTAACACAATATTTGCGCTATTTAACCCATAGCAGGAAGGAATGTGGGGATTCATACCTTTCCCAATGGTAATAGTGCGAATATTAACGCAAATGGAACGACTGGGATTCGAACTCGCCTACTGACTGTGCCAAGTCGACTTCCCCGAAAATAGATTGAATACTTAAAACAAACAAATAAACAATAACATTGTGTTCATGTTCAATCAATCAATAACATTTAAAAAATGATAACTTACTTGTATGATAGCTTCCTTGTATTTGTTTGTGTTTTACGGCATATCAACCCTTTTTAGGTCATTTAATGTCGAGAAAAATCATTTTTGGTAAACGTTAGTTTTTGTCCACACTTGTTGTGTTGTTTGTAGGAAAGAACCTGCAGAAACGGCGGCCGTGGAGACTCGGCGGCCGTTTTTTCTTCACAATTTAATATAACTTTTTCATCGGAATTTTAATGAGTGTCAGTGTCAGTGTCACCGTCACTAGTGTCACTGTACACAGGGGTATGTCCCTTAACTACTTTTGATTTTTTTAGTTGCAGGCGATCCGGGTTCAAATATTATTTTTTCGAAAAATATTAAAATATGACATTTTTATTTCAATTTTCTTTTAATAATAATTTTTTTTAAATCATAGTTATATTGAACTAAAATAAAAAATAATCGTAAAGCGATGGGGGAATATTAGTTTCTCCAATTTTTGTTCACTGACACGGCCGCCGTTTCTGCAGACTCTGCCCAAATCAAATTATTGCATAATAAAAAAACACGTGGGTAAAATCTCGCTAATTCACGCGAGATTTTATCATTACCGATTCATAACAAAACATGGCGTCTGCCTAAAGAGTGAGTGCAGAGTGAATGACCCTTGCTTAATAACAACACCTAACCTTTGGGTTTATATTTTATATATTTCTTTTCTATTTTCATAAGCACAATACAATAATACGCTTTTTGTATGTCCCTGGAATCTCGAGATCCAGTTCGTTGAAAGACGTAAACTAGAAATAAATTTTTGTCTAAAAAAGAAAGCTTTTTCTTCCTCGTTCACGTTCGTTGTCCCATCCACCATGTCTACTCTATCGACAACGACAATCAGCGAAGTGGATGTTATGGTGGGAAGCCGACTGATAGTGGATCCGGATGTATATGAATTTTGGCTGAATGGAAACACTGCCCATGAGGCAGCTGTAAATCTACAGAACAACGGCATCCTCTTTAAATACCAGGCTACTTTTGAAGATCTGCTAAGTGATACCAGAGATCATTACAGAACTTTCGTTGGACTAGAACGGTTAGTATTAGAAACCAACAACACTTATAAATAAAAACGGTAAACATAACCCGAATATAAGAGAGATTTTTTCTGGCCCCAAATTAAGCCTGTGTCTAATTTTTATACAAATTAGAAACAGATATAGGAGATTTCTCCGGTCTAATTTTTATACAAATTAAGCCAGTGTCTGATTTGTATACAAATTAGAAACGGATAAAAGAGAAACCCGGATATACGACAGATTTTTTCTGGTCCCATTTTATACAAATTAGAAACAGATATAGGAGTCCGAGACTTCTCCGGTCCCGACAACTCTCTTATATCCGGGTACCGGGTCACACCACCAAAAACACTCTGACTGACTGAAAAAAACGATAAACATACAGTGTAACCCGAATATAAGGGACCCTGATAAAAGAGAGATTTCTCTGGTCCCAAATTATAGCCTGTGTCTAAACGGATAAAAGAGAAACCCGGGTATCAGACAGAGCTTAGCTTCGGCTAAATCCAATTTTAGAAACGAGTAAAAGACTTCTCCGGTCCCGACAAACAACTCTCTTATATCCGGGTTACACTGTATAAAATTGGCAACAACACCGAGGAGGAGCACTCTAATTTGTTTCTTTAAAGGGTTTTCGGCCTCGGGTATGCTACAAACGAATATGATAAATCCGTCGCAATATTTCCTTTCGGTTTCTTGCGATTATTTTCTTATCTACACGACAGTCATTTTGCGACCATTAAAGTGCATGAATTCATGTCTAAATTTATTTTTAAAGTCCATCCTTTTTTTTTTTTTTTCAAACAAAGAAACTCGGTTCAAAACGGAAAAATTGCGACGGATTTGAATTGTTTTGTAGCACATCCTGTAACAGAACGAACAGATTCGTTATGGTGGTTGTTTGGAATGGATTTAATTTTTAGAAGTTTGCATGCGTAACTGTGTGATGATGCTCAGTGCCATGCTTAGGAACATGGATTGCGCCCCCCCCCGCAATTGCGGGGTCACTAAGCAAATGACCTGATGATGCTCACTAAAAAAAAAAATGTTCTTCTTAAAATTTGTGGTATGAGTTCCCTCCCTTTACCCACTAATTAGAGTTTTGCCGGTTGTTGGAGTACTGGCTGAGCAGGCAGGAGCACAAAAATCAAGTTGGACACTTGAGCCAGATTTATGCGTTTTTGTGCCAGATTGCCTCACTACATGCGTAAAAACATTTGCCAGTCTGTACAACTATTTTTTGGACTGCTGTCCTCATCCTAGTCATTGTTATCTTTGCAAAGGACTCAACCTCGAAATTCTGGCAGTTGTTTATTAAGCTGTCTTTTCAGGTAATACAACTCTTGCATGACTCAGAGGTTAGGTTCACCTTTCACTTGCACCATTCACCTTGACCACGTGTTTCATTTTCATAAGTAAAGAAAAACTGTTCATAGCTTCTTGAATTAGATCTTCCAATTTTTTTTACAGAATAAACAATAACTTTAACATTAACTTCAGAAATTTATTTGATAATAAACACAAATTTTTAAACAATTTTTTTCAGAAAATAACTTTTTAAATATGAAATTTTATTTTTAAATACAAATGTTTTTTCAAAAATATCCTTTTATCAGTGCAAGTGAAAAGTTGACCCTTGAGTTATGCAAGAGTTGCGTTACTTGACAGGATGGCTTTGAAATTTCTTCTCTGAGAGAAATTACCACTGTCCAAAAATCCTTAATAATCAATTTTATTTTTTGAAATCCTTAGGATGAGGTATGATGAAATCTAAAAGTATTAATTGGACTATTCTCCTCGTTCATAATATTATTTATTTCACTATGTTCCGGCCGAATGATTGATATTAAGGACACCTGAGGAAGGCCGAAGAGTGATTATTCGTCCGAAACGTAGTGAAATAAATAATATTATGGATGAGGAGAATAGTCCGATTGATACTTTTAGATTGCAATTTTGTTTTCTTTATATCTTTTTTTTGTTTCATCCTTTTGTAGGCTGCTAAAAAATCCACCAAAACTTACCGACCAACAAACCTATTTGATTGATCCAGATACTCAGAGGATGCTTATTGAAAAGTACTATCAGTTTGATCCACGTGTTGTACGCGAAATTCTTGGTAAGAAACTCTCAGCTCGCAATCGGAAAGATTTAGATGATGTCAGCGAGAAGACGAAGGTCCCACTGAGGAGCTGTCGAAGGCAGTTTGACAATATAAAGCGTGTCTTCAAAACTGTCGAAGAGATGATGGGCACTTTAGTTGAAAACATTTGCAGCCATTACCTTTTGCCGGAGAGTCTAGCCCGACAGTATGCCGCTATTGTGTTCATCACAAATAACCGGTTTGAGACAGGTAAAAAGAAACTGGCATTTTTGACTTTTGAAGATTATGTTCATTGTGCAAACCAAATGATCACAAACTGGTCATACAGTTCCGTTGAGTGTACGGCGCACGAAGACATGGACGTTGATCTCGATAGGGATTTTCTACAAAAACTTCGAGATCTGAAAATTCTTACTGAGAAGGAGTATCTAGACGAGCACAAGACTATCGTGTTGGATAGACTATTGCGGATTATGTCTGACCGGGCCTTTCAGGACCTTGAGGCCAACTTTAAGAACGTCTCTAAAACCATCATTAATATTGCATACGGACTTAACCATAGCAAAGATGCACGTGATATTTTTGTCGACTTGGTGGAGAAGATGATCGAGCCCTGTTTCCAGTCACGTTGGACTCGGAATGATATGCAGCACTTCTTAACTGCCTATAAGGACGGTTGTCGGGAAATGGACTTGTTTGTGCGAACGGACCCCAACCTTTTAGTTGTGTGGGAACGCTACATCAGTACCCTGTCAAGTTGTGTGTTACAAATGTATCATACATGACTTGGGCTCTGAACACGTGTTCATCCAGTTGACCCTTGGGTATTGCCTCCTCATGCTATTACTTAGGATGGAGGCAATTGGTGATTACACACATAACGAAGCTACCTCTTCGATCATTGTGGTTATGTGCACTACTCAGTAAATTCATACATACAAGTACAATTATCTCATAGGTTATTTAACTATCTTTCATATTATTGAACCAGATTTCTTTATCATTAATTATAATTATTGAAATTCATTGAGATGAGGCTTCTTGATCTAGTATTGTTTTTATTAGCAGACTGTTGTCCTCATCTTTTGTTATAACTTATTGTTATAATAAATTACTGGACAATTCAAGGGTTTATTTAACAAAGGTACAGGAAAGTCTGTATGTCTCAATCCCAGTCTTAATATTATAATAATATACTCAGGACAATTCGCTTGGGTTAAATCAAGGGTTTATTTAACAAAGGTACAGGAGAGTCTGTCTGTCTCATTACCGGTCTTAATATTATAATAATATACTCAGGAAAATTCGCTTGGGTTAAATCAAGGTTTTATTTAACAAAGGTACAGGAGAGTCTGTCTGTCTCAATCCTGGTCTTTGTACTCTCTCATGTGTGAGGAGTAATCTTCTAAGATATATTATTGCATGGAGGGGTGCTGGGTCATCTCTTTACAACACAGTTGCTTAATATATAGAACCAATCAGCTCCATAGAATAGCCTTTTAAGGAAAAAGATTTCATTTTATGAGTCAAAACTTTAGCAAATAATTGCCGGGGATTCAATTCAAAGCCATTGTTAACCTGACTTCTAGGTACCTTAAACAAAGGTGGAAAATCTGACACATTGAGCTTTGTACTATTCTTTAAGGTTTTATGCAGTCTATTGTAGGAAAATCATTTTGTGAACAGTGGTTCACAAATTCCATTTTGCAACAAATTTATCAATTGTATTCAGTTAATAGTTTCAAAATTTATGTTGAACATTTTTTTGCTGACTTCCTACTCATGGAAGAATATAAAAGTTAGATTTATTCAGCTGAAAAAAAAAACCCCTAAAAAATCTAAAAAAAATTAAAAGACATGAATCTGGGCTGCTTAATATTTAAGGTGAAATTAGATAAAAACTTGAAAATTATTCAATAAATTGGCATAACTAATTTAGTCAGTTTTGTCTGAATAAACAGCTAACGGCCAAAATTGTTTTTATAGCTTCCTTTAATTCCAGTTTATTAGATTTTCCCATTGCACATAAAAAAAGATATCTGGCACTAAAGAAATGGTAATATTGAATATTCTTCTCTGTGATCTCTTGAATTTCAAGTGGGTGTTTCCTAACGCTTTTGAACTTGGTATCCTCTTTAATTTCAAAACCAGCAAATAACATAAACATCCACAATTAATTCTAGACTTTAGGTGACACATTTTGTAGACATGGACAACTAGTCCATAAATATATTATTAGTATATATGTAACACCTCTACATACGATTGCCTAAACATACAAACCTTCAAACATATCATGTGAAATTATCAACTCTACAACCAATGGATAATCTAAGATACAACATGAAATTATCAACTCTACATCCAATGGATAATCTAAGATACAACATGAAATTATCAACTCTACATCCAATGGATAATCTAACATACAACATGAAATTATCAACTCTACATCCAGTGGATAATCTAACATACAACATGAAATTATCAACTCTACATCCAATGGATAATCTAACATACAACATGAAATTATCAACTCTACAACCAATGGATAATCTAACATACAACATGAAATTATCAACTCTACATCCAATGGATAATCTAACATACAACATGAAATTATCA
>JAYKTE010198627.1:0-21823 GCA_036873565.1 Xipholeptos notoides | reverse complement strand
TTTTGACAACTAAATATTTTCATTTACTAGCCAAATAGAAAAGTTACTAGCCAAACCCATTAAATGTTATTTCACTCGCATCTTATGTATAAACCAATATTATTGGTATAGAGTAGATTTTTCTATTCTATTAAACCTTTAATTGTTTAAATGATTTCATTTTGTTCGTCTTATATTAAAAAAGGTTGAAAAGACATTTTTTCACTTAGTACTTGAAAGATTGTCAGTGAAAAAAAAGAGTCACCAAAGGATAAGTGGTTTATTATTTTTAGTCACCACTTGGAAAAATAACTCACAAATGCGAGTGATTCACTCGCACCGAAGAGCCCTGCAACAAAGTCTAGAAAACTGTTTGTCGACTAAAAATAAAAAATGAAGAAAATTCATTTTTTGGCAGAGAAGGAACTCGATTTGGGCCAATCGGTAGGCAGTCGGACCTCGGAATTGTAGGACACGAGTTCGAATCCTAGTCGTTCCATTTGCGTTCATATTCTGACTAATACCCTTGGGAAAGGTATGAATTCCAGCTATGGGTCAAATAGTGCATATTGTGTTATTCAAAAAAACTAGGTGTGTACAAAAAACTAACGTTTACCAAAAATGATTTTCTCGGCATTAAAGGACCTAAAATGGTTGATATGCTGTAAAAGCACAAACAAACATTTGTTGGCAGAATTTTTAAAAATTGATGATGATGATGGAAGAATTGAAACTCTTTTACTGGTTGTAAAAATAAAAAAAAGTGATTTCTTTTCCAATTTAAGTTCAAAGTAAAATGAAGACTAAGCCTTAATTTAAGAGCAATTAATTCCTATCCTCTTGTCCATTTATTGAAAGCAAGAGAATCTCTTTCTTTAAAATAAAAAGAACTATGTAACAAATAGGTAAAAAGAGAATTGTTTCTAGCTGAAAATCATTCTCTTTGATAAGTGCACAGTGCAGAGCGGCCACACCCCAAAACTTAGGAGGGTGAGGGTGTGTGGGTGGGTGGCCTTCCAAAATATGAATCGGTAACTGAAAAAAAGAACACACTTTATTATATTATAATCTTTTCTCTCAGTTATTTTCACGTTTAATCAAGGTTGGGATTTTTTGTAAAACAGTTATGGCGTGTTATTGCTAGTTAGCCACAAAAAAAAGGACAGAACACGGGGTGAGGTTCCATACTGTATTTACAATAAGTACAATGTCGGTAAAGCTATCCGGGATGACCGACCACTTGGACAGCGACTCTGAAACTGCCCTAACGCCTGGCTTCCGTTCTGCGCATGTGTCGGGAGAGTTCATTCGGAGGGGTGTTCTACCACAACAAAAACCAAAAAGAATTTTAGCCTATTTTGGAGATTTTTTTTTATACAAGGTATGTTGAATAAGTAATGAGTAAATGGCAGGAGAGATAAAATTTATTTTCATAAGCTTATAAAACTTTGTCCATATGAGGTATGTTCAATAAGTAATGAGAAAATGTCAGGAGAGATAATATTTATTTTCATAAGCTTATAAAACTTTGTCCCTTTCAAAATAATGGCCTCTCATATCTACATACTTCTTTATGCGTTGCTTGCAATCCTGGAAGAACTCCTTTGGTAGTCCCTTCTGGTAATTTTCCGATGCCTCTTTCAGGTCCTCTGAGACTGTTTTTCATGCGTGGAAACAGGAAAAAGTCGCATAGGGCTAGGTTAAAGCTGTAGGGTGGGTGTTATACCATTTTCATTCCCTTGTCGGCCATCCAGGTGGTCACCAGTGTATGTCCAATAAGTAATGATTTTGTGGAGATTCAGATCTTCGGTCAGAACTGTCTCCACTGTGCCAATACTAATACCAGCAGCTTCAGATATCATCCTCACAGTTATCCGACGGTCTTGCATCACTGATCTTTGCACTTCCTCAATGGTTTCCCCCTGGTGTGCACTGTTCAGTACTCCAGATCTGGGTTCATCCTCAACCTGTTCATTTCCTTTAGAAAATCTGTTAAACCACCAATAGAAACTTGCTTGACTCATCTGTTCATCTCCACAGGCCTCCTTTAACATTCCATAAGCTTCTTTGGTTTTCTTAAGTTTAACACAAAATTTGATGGCATAACATTGTTCCTTATTTCCCTGCAACGGTAAACCTGATCAGACTGGTCATAAAACAAACACTGCTGTGCTCAAACCTAGAATGAGAGGAAGTTATCAGTAAATAATTTTGTAGACTATATGTATATGTACTTCACCATGAAGTAGCATTTTGATCAAATCATACTTAATGTCTCTCCTGACATTTTCTCATTGCTTATTAATCAAACCATGTATTATCCTGTGAATTTGAAAATTTGGTAAAAGTCAGGATTTTTACTTTTCATTACACTCACTAACACTGATATATATTATATGTTTTAAAATAAATTTTTTTTTTTTTTAATTAAAGGTGCGATTAATATTAAGAGGTAGAAAACTCATGCCTAAAGATAAATTTGTTCAATTTTATATTTGAAGTTAATTTGTTGATATATCGAACTTAATCTATTTGAATCCCTGTAGGCTCGTGAAAAAGAAGAACGTTATTTGAGGCGGCAACAAAGGCGAGCAGGTCTGGAGGCCAAAAGGAAAGACCGACAAGAAGTCATGTCTAATAATGTCCAGGCTGAAATCGATAAACAAAACGAAGTAAAAGGTAAGTAAACTTGGATCATTAGGATTTTTATGCCGCCTTATACAAAAGTTACATTTAAGAAAAATAAACTATAAAAAAGATTTAAATTTTATTATAAATAAAATATACATATATCCTTACAGATTTAATTTCAGTAATTTTCTCTTCCTTTAACAGTAACAGATTTTATTGAAACTTTACTACAAAATAATTTCAACTGTAGGATTTTATGATCCAAAAATTGTAACTTAGTTGTGCACTTCTCTGTGAGCCCCATATATATGTTTTCTGACACATTCCAAGTGTTATATTTGCAAAGGTACCCCTGATCTTTAGTTTTGCAATGGTCATTGGTTGCATTGCATACACCTTCGATTTCATAATACCCCACAGGAAGTTAATCTGTTAAAATAATATAGATGGCTGCCTGAAAAAGAACAGAAAGTCAGTCAATTAAATCGTATAGTTGTACCTAATCAGTAGTAAAGTTTTAATGAAATCAGTTGAGATCAAAGAAAATTATTAATGTTTTAAATGAAATTTTTGCACACTCAAGTATTTATTACTGTAATGTTTTCTATCAATATATTTAAAACAGTGAAAGATACTGGTTCATTGTTCATAAAGTTCTTAAATATTACTTACAGATATAAGATTTAGATTTAATGAAAGCTTCTAGACTTTTATTTTTTAAACATTTAAAGGGATAATAAAACTCCCATTGAATCAATCAAAAATGCTTTAGTAATAAGAAAGGGAAAAATTATCTTTTAACATTATACAAAGAATATTTAAAATAAGGGATAATTCTTCTATAGCTTCCATATTGCAATAATGCAATTGAAATTTTACCTCAAAGTTGTAGATAATAAAATTTATAATCTTTTATGTTCAATATATATTTACATTCTTTTTTAGGTAAATGATGGGTCTCAACTGCTATTGATAATTTTTCTAATTCTTGTGTCTTTTTACAGATTCTGCAGAACCAGTGGATAAAAATTTGACTGGGTCATTGGCAGCCAATGTTGACAATAAGGAAGTGGTTGCCCAATCCCGTAAAAGATCAAAAGAACAAATGAAGGAAGAACTTCGAACTCAGAAAGTAATGGAGAAGAGGCTTGCTCTAAGACGTCGGAGGACTCGAAATAGACGTTATATGTCTGAGGAATTTACTTCAATCTTTACAGAGAAAAACCATACATTCTCCAGTCTTAGCTATCAAGAGATTGGTGACAGTCCACCCAATTACTCTCCCACTGCTCTGGCAGATCCAACAGGTTCAGGTGACACTGTTGAAGTTGAGACAGGTGTCTCACAGACTGTAGAAGTGGACGATAACTTCCCCAAGTCTCCACCTACTCCAACACAAGATGAACATGATCCTGATATCTACGCTTCAACTGCTTCTGATGTGTTGGTATCTGAACAGACCAGTATTCCAATATATGAAATGGACACTTCTACTGCATACACTGCTGCTCTAACCTTAGGACAATTGGAGGAAAGTATGCGATCAAAAGATTCTAATGATAAGAAAATTGAAAGAGTAAGCATATCTAGTGATGATGATCTGCCCTCATCCTATACTGGAGTTCGGTGTACCAGTCCATATAGTGATATATCAGAGTCATCGAAGGAAGATCTTATCGATCCTCTCCCAAAGGAAAAGAAAGTTCATCGGAAGAAGATAGATGAAAAATCTTCCAAATCAGAGAAATCTATGCGAAGCTTTCCTGTTGAACCATATACTCGACGGCGTAGTAGCAGTCATAGTCACTATGATACTGAACATGCGGAAAGGTGATTTTATGTTTTGTTTTTATTCTCTGGTTTATTGGATAATCCTTTTTAATACCTTTAAGTGACTTGGTAGTTTTTAATTATATCTATTAAAGTCATTTTTGAATTTTTATTGTATAGCATCTTGTTTACTTTTCATATCCTAGTATTGAGGAAGCCACTCTCTTTGTTGTCTAGTAAGAAAGATTGGGAATGAAGTCAAAGACTCTTTTTAGTTGCATACATCTTAATCTTTATTTCTATTGGAATTTCATACAAATAGTGCATTTACAATTGTGAATACAGCAAATTCAGAATCAGTTTATGCATTGACAGATGCATAGATCTATCTTTCAAAGGACCAAAGAACAAACATTAAATAATTTTATATGCAATTGAATTACTGTTTTAGAAATAAAAGTGATATTTAATTAAGCATGTATTTTTGTGAAGTAAAGTCTTTTGGTTAAAATATTTTATTATCATTTGTCTGAAAAATAAAATATATATACATAATGATTATGATTGCTGAGCTGAAATTGACAGAAGAAAGAAAAATGTTTAGAAATAAAGAGGTTACATATGCACAACCTGTAGAATAAGGCACCTTAGATTAGTAACTGTGTTGGTAGGTAATTTAAGATTGATTAGTTTATTTTGGAGGTCTTGAAATCATTTTGGGAGATGGGCTAGGAAAGCATCAAAATTGTTTTTACTACAAAAGTTTTTCATTTTTCAAATAAGTCAGGAAAAACCTTAAAAACAAATAATTATTTGACTTGGTAGAATGATTTTAAGTTTTATATATGACTTATCCTCAATCAATATTATCAAATTTGGTTTCAGGCCTCCTCCTCTTTTGCCCAAGCTTGCTGAACCTGAACCTCGTAGTCGTTCAGGTCAACGTTACAACATTGAGGATCTTTACAAACCACGCATCAGTCACCGTCGTACATCTTCATCTAGCTCTGGGTAAGTCATTAATCAAATGATTTCAGCATTTCAGAGTGAATTGGCAATACCACTTTGTTTTTCTATTTAAATCTCTCTCTTAGGTCTTAAAGGTTAAATTTTATTTATTTTAGGTTCTTCATTGGAATCTCGTTCACTAATGTAAATGGTGTTTGAAGGTTTTAAAAATATCAAACAAAACAATGCGATGAAGAAACATTATTTTAATACTACCATATTCCAAGATTTGATTTATTTCTATGATTCAAATATCAACCACATTTAACTTATTACTGGGTAGATACAGTATTTTTTAATTAGGATTAAGAAAAGTTTTTTGCGTTTTTATCAAATTAAAATCAATGAAATTTATTCATGACTATTTTATAATAAATTCATTTAAAAGATATTGAAGTTGGTGTAAAAGCAACACTCTAATTAAAAAGGGTCAATAATTTTTACCTATGCAAATCCATAGAATCAAATAACCAGACTAACCACATTTCAAGGTAAAATGGAAATTCGATTTTTAATCTTTTTCAGCTATTTTCATTTGGTAATTGATTATGTGCATTTCATAAAACTTTATCTATCTATATAATCAGTTCATATTTTGTGTCAATCAGTTTAATAAACCATATTGTTTGAAACAAAAAGAAATTAAAATTTGATTGAAATGATTCAAAATTCAAATTCAAAAACAATAAGTGTATGCTTGATGTTAATTTATTCATAAAATATTTCAAATTACTTCTTTCTATTGAGAATGAATGAAATTCTCTAATAAAGATTTCTGTCTTTTTTCTGTCTAATTAGATACTGAAGATGAGTAGCAACAAATGATCTACAATTTGAATGAAGAGACATGCTTATGTCACTTAGATTCCAGAGTAACATACTGCTAATTACCAGTGAAATTTCTGATAGGTCTGATATGAGAACCTGTAATAATATTAATAAAAATGATAAGAGATATGTTTTTGTTAAATATTCCGCACAAAAATGTTATTACTTTTATTATTCCTTCTTCAAGAACTTATTAACTGATGTGGGTTATCTACTATTGAATTTTGTTTATACTAATATAATTCATAAATCAATTGTCTGTAGATAGTTTTAAAAGATTCTTGCACAAACATTAATAGGATATTAAAATGGTTTCACCCATTATTGGGTTTATAATCCGAGTATTTTAGTGTTAACTGGACTTAATGTTTATGTTGCTTATGCTGTAACTCCATATTTTCCAAGATTTCAGAAAAAAGTTTAGAACAATATTACTTTTTATAGTTTACTGTTGTACTCAATATGGATAACCACTTTAATGTTAGTAGAGTTTTATCTATAAAGTATTTTTTAATTCAACTCCCTTATTAATACAACGCAAATATGTATATGTAAGCTTCAAATGAAACATGAAATAGGAGGAATAAAAAATTAGAGATAAAAGTTCATATCTGAAAGGTCAGCAAAATGAAAACAATGTAATATAATCTAGTATATTTAATATATTGTATTGTATTATACTGATATAAAAAAAAAGAAAAATTTAAAAACAAACCATTATACATATTACTGATGTTTATGGGCAGTGTATGTTTGAATTATTTTATTATCACTTTTTCTATGATTTAATACCAGTAACTATTTTTTCTTATAAATATTTTTCTTTTCTCAACAAATTGTTAAAACAATAATAGAACTAGTTAGAAGATGAAATAATTCTTATTTTTCTCAAGAGTATTTTATCCTGAAAGTGAAAGTAATTACATAAATGTGCTTTGAGTTCATATACTATTATTCAATATCATAAGCTTTTGCTGTTATGCCATAGAGACTGAACTCTCTCAAGAACATCTGTTTCTCTTTCTGAAAAAAGCATTTAATTTAATTATTAATTAATTAATCATTCTAACTGATCTTATGTCAAAGTATCACACAAACCTTAAATTGAAGCCTTAAATCTAATTTATACAAATCAATCGTTAAATTATTAGTAATAGTAACCTATCTAGGTTATATAATAATTGTTATTCGTGTTTGTATATGTAACTTGAAAAAAAAAAGGAATGTTTTACTATAGATAATGGTAGGTTGTAATTTTTAGAGAGTTTGATCTTTATTTTTCAAAATTAAGGAGAAATATAAAAAGGTATGCATTATATTGATATTTTCTAGGAATTTTTTGGCGTATTTATTTACAATGATTTTTCCTTTTTGGAAAAACAGTATTATGTGAAAATGAATTAATTAATTGATGTTATTTTTACTAATCCTAAAACAACATTTTGAATAATTCTTAATCTAATTAAATTAATAAAAATATTATTTACTGTTTTTTCAAACAACTGAATTTACATTGAAATAAACCCGCAGTAATTTTTTGTTCATTTTACTATTATCAGTTTGTATGCTTAAAGTTAATAAGCATAAGTGCAATATCATTTTTTATTTTTTTTATATAAAAACAAGGATACATGTATGGTATTGTTAATTGAGCACCAGATCAAGTTAGGTACAAGGGAGTTTTACTTATTCATTACATTCCCTGACTATATGGAATCAGTGTTGTCCTTAACCTAGATGAGTTACTTTCACCAAATTGACTAGCTTCATCGACCTGGGTTTTGGAATCAGTGTTAGTTGTTAGTAAAAGAATACACATTCATTTATTTATAATTTTGAAGTTAGTAGCATTGTTTTATGAAGAATAAAGAACTTTTATTGCTTTCTGATTTCTTTTTTTTTCATTCTTTTTTTAAATTTAAAATTATTTATCTAGAAATAATCAAATAAATTTCTTATTTCTGAAGCTCCATTAACAATTTATCACATTTGCTTTTGAGTTGTAACTCTATTTCTTTTTAATTTTTTGAATATTTTTTTCAAGTTTTTCTAGACAGATGTCACCAAATTTGAAAACCTCTCATACTGTCATATGCTTAACATGTCTCTCAGACTGAGAAGACTGACAATCTATTTTATTCTTTGGATCATCAGTTGCAGATTAATATCTCCCAATCACTTATAAAATGTTTCTTACATTTTGGGAATATCTATTCCTGATTCCAATGATAAGGTCATTGTACATATGAGCCCAAACATTTGGTAGGGAAAATTCTACTGAAATCTGCAGTCTATGTATATTTGACTTTTGAAACAGGAATGTATTGATTGTTTATTAATTGTTGACAATGTTTGTGGTATTGAAATCTCTAATTACTAATACTGTTAGCCTTAGAGCTAATACAACCTCAGTTAAATGAATGTAATACACAAACACAATTACGCACATTGACATTTTTATATTCATGGTCTTATGCTTTGGAATTTGTTCACTTTTGCATGTTTGGCATCAATATTTTTTTAATGAGGAAAATATCAAATCTTGAAAAACCTAAGTGTAATTTCTCTTTCTTTTTCTTAATTCTTTGTCTAATAAGATTATAAAGCCCATGCGATTACTATGAAACCATTATTCTTTTTTCTGCAGTCAACTGGGCAGACATTTAATAGGGACCGAGCCCCAGTGGAGGTGAGATAAGTAATTGTTGAAGCTGTTGTCCTTTTGTCGTCAAAATTATACCAAATTATTTTATGTAGAAAGAAAAAAAAATGTTAATTTGATTTTAATTTGTTTCATACAGACAAAATGAGCAACTAGTATCAACCATTGGCTTATTTAGTTCTTGGCTCTAGTTTGTGTTGTTTCTTCTTTTACTTTTTTTTGATTATCCTTTTTTTTTCTTTTCGGAAAGATTATTTGTTTTCTTTCCAATTCTCATATCTAGTTAACCCATTCATTGACGTTCATAAATATTGAGTTTCAATTTAGTTGAAAAAAAGAAAAACATTCTAAAAAATTTTGATGACATTTTTTCTTTTTTTGTTTCATTTCTGTAGTTCTGTTAAATATGTTTTGTATTATTGCAAATTTTTGTTTAACTTCCGAGATTTTAGTTTGGATGATTTTCATTTAGTTATTTAAATTAATCAGTTTTAAAATTATTTTTTATTCTATTTGAGTTCAAACTCTTGCCATTGATCTCTTGGTGTTAAGTGAATTTATAAATATAAAAGATTAACTTATGAATGAATAATCATTTTTATTTTCATCCTGCACTAAAATCTTTGATAATTTTCTTTTCATACACTTGTCTCTATCTTACCATGAAATTTGTTTTTGAAATTTTAAAAAACTAATCTGACCTCCAAAACCTCCCGAAATTGCATTTAAAACTAAAACATTTTTTCCCTTATTTCCTCAATTTAATTCTTTCAACAGTACAAACCTATTTGGTCTAAACAGTATAAATGTTCTTTAACACTGTTAACTGCTAAACTAGTATTAATAATTTTTCTTGTTCAATTAAAAAATGCATTTTATTTGATATTATAAATAAATGTTGTCTTTTATAAATAGATTTGTCATTTACATTATTTCTTCTTAAAAAGACATTTTATCTCAACAAAAGTATCTTCTTTTTACTATTAAACCTCTATTTTTATAAATAATGAGAAGACTTTCAACATTTGGTGATGAAATGAGTAAAATCATAGTATCACTACTGCTTGATCTGAAATTAGATTGAGTTTCCATTAGATGTTGATAGAAAACTGAAACTTCCTTCTTCATTTAAAGATCAAACTCATTTTTAATTTAAAAAATGACTTTCCAATGTATTTGGCATTTAAGTTACTTAAAATCACTAAAAATTAACATTGAATTTAATATAGTTTCTTAATAAAGCGCTGAAGAAAAAAATATTCTATAATTTAACTTAAATATAACATTGATTTGAGCCATTAATTAACTGGCATACTAATTCATCAAGTTGTTATTTTATTGAATATCAATGTTTAAATTTGTTCATTAGTCATTTTGAAGCTATTTAATTTCTTTTTAGATTCCAATGTTAGTTCCTTGTATGAATATGTATACTTTAGTTTGATTACATTTATCACTTTTCATCATGCAATGCTTTTACTGAAAACTGCTGATGTCAAATTAAATTTTATTTTTGTGTTTTATAAGATAATTGCTTTTTCATATAAATCTAGTTGATAAATTAAACACTCATTTCGAGCATGTTTTTATTTAAAACTTAACTGTTTTTTTAATTTTTGAAAAGTGAGTGTGAATTGATGTCTGAGAAATCTGTATTCTGTTCTATACTCTAGAAGTACTTATTGTAGATTGATAGAATATAAATTATTTAATGTTATTTTGTTTTTTTTACTGAAAAATTAACTTTTAACCTAGACGTACCCATTAGCAATATATTGAAAAGTTAATCAGTTTGAAATTTACATTTACTTTTTACTCCAAATAATGCAGATTTATTTTTCTTTTTGGTTCTCTATTGGCAAAATTAACTTTTTGGATGAAAGGTTAGCCTCAATTTAAGGAATATATATCATAGATGTATACATTTCATAAAATTTAAAACTATCTACTTTGAACTTGAAATTCTATTTCTCCCAAAACCTTTACCAAATCATTCACTACTCTATCAAATATTATATATTCAAATTGATCTAAATTTTCTTTTTATTTGTTTTATTTAATAATCACGATTATTTAAATCTTTCAGTTTGAAAATTTATTTCTTTTGTAGAAATTTCACTTTTAAAGCAGTAGTGTTCATTCATTTCCTAGAAATTATCCTAAAATGTCAAATTTGTTTATTGATTCAAACTATTAAAAATTCCATTCATGAATACAGGGGAAACAGGATTATTTGATTGAAAAGAAATTCTAAATAGAGTTAATAAATATTATTCTAACAAATTCAGGTTTGTGCTGTTTCGTATTTACCTAATAATGAATGAATTGAGGAAATTTTTATTTCTATGTAATAGTTTATTCAGAAAAAAAAAACGATTTAAACATAGAATATTGATAATAGGGATGACATGTATGAAATGGGTATAAAGTATATTAAGTGAATTTTGCTGCAGTTATTTTATTTCATAGTCACCTGTATTTTTCAATAGTCATCCATCTAGATAAAGTTATTATTTGCACACACTTAGCCCACCGATCCTTCTATTGCTTGAAACACTTTTGGAGGTCTTCTTTTGGAATGGTGTTCATCTCCACCATTGTATTCTGCATTATCCCTTCTCTACTCTTAAAATGGGATCCTTTCAGTTGCATCTTCAATTTTTGAAACAAACAAATTGTTTCACTTTGGGGATCACCAAGCTTTTGACAAAATTTGATGCAGTACTGTTGCTCAACATGTTCAGTCATCCTGAGGAAATTGGTAATCCGACAAACACATTGTGTAGCACCTCACTCAGTGACCGACAGGCAGCGACTGATGCGCTGGAAATTCACCCTAAACTTTATGCATGTGCATGAAGGTGTCTTTGTTCACTGTGTAGAGTGGTGCCGTGCTATCATCTATTTCGCATGGGAAAAATAAAGGTCAGATGCTTTTTAGACGGAGTGGTAAAATAATGATACCTAAGCTTTTGGTTTAATATTCTTCTAGAACATTTAACATTTCTATTAATAGAAATAATCTAATGAAAGAAGATTCAAAAGTAGTGACAAAAAGATGCAGAACAGAGTTTATTTTTTTCAATTACTTATCTGGTGAAGATTTAATTAAAACAAAATTCAATTTAATCATTTGAATTTATGAGAAAAGTTTTGATTATTATCATTATTTAAATTATTACTCTTTTTTTAGTACTATATAGTTAGTATGTATAGTTTTTAATTACTGAATTTCGATAAAAAATATTTTTCTCTTACTTTTTATGATTTGAAACTAAATAAAAACTAAGGCTGGTTGAAACTAGTTATTAGCTATCTGTTATTTATATTAGAATGAAATCTAATTTCTCATTTGATTTTAATGTTGATGTAGTACCATGGCCTACTAATATATATTATATTAGTATAGGCCTACTAATATATATTATATTAGTCTCGGCCATGGTAGTACCTGTTCCTAGATCAATTAGCATTATTCAAGTCAAGTAATTATTTTATGGTTGAAACAGAGTGGGTAAAATGTCCTCTTCAAGACCTACTTGTAAGATTTAGTCTGTTATGAATAAAAAGATATTGAATTTTATTTGTGAAATAATACAAAAAAAGTTCAATACTATAAACTGATACCTATATTCACTATACTAGTGTGTAGTTCATTGTTAACTATGACAATAATTTATGTCATGTCTAGAAAGAAACAATAAATTTCAAAGGAACTATCCTTAAGTCTATCTTTCTATGATAGACATAATATCAATCATGGAATTGTAGGATATTTCATGTGGAATCTTTTCTTTCTTTCTAGGTATAACTTAAAGTAAGATTTTTCTTGTGTTATCATACAATTCATTTGATTCCATGAGGAATATTTTATTTCTGCTTAATAAATTAATAGGAAACTATTTCTACAATTTTACTCAATCCGGTTATATTAAGCCATTATAATAAATATAAAATTACTATTTGTAATTGCTTAAGAATATATTGTATGTAACTGTAATGTTAAAACAATGTAAATGAATACAACACTGATACAACTATAATCTTAATAAATGTACACCTATATGTTTAGACCAAACATCTCTCAGAAGTAGTTTAAATCAAATTAAGCATAGTACTGAAGTGGCCCAAATAATGTCATATCGAATTTGTTTAAAAAAAATTTTTAAGAGAAAATTCTTCAAAAATAGAAAGTGGATGCAACACATTGTTTTCATTATGTAGAAAAAAAAAATCTTTATTTTTTAAACTTTTTCAAAGAGCTCTCAAAAATCAGCTTCTTATCAGATTAAAATAATTTTTTTTAGTAATTTTCTTGAGATATTTTTTTCTGGAAGTTGAATTTTTTTTTAACCAAACCCCTATAAATTAAAATTATTTTAAAAATTGAAAGATTCAATGGCCAAATTACAAATTGTACTAGATTTGAAGAAAATATAATAAAAAAAAAGATTTACTGTTGGATTTCTTATCGTAACCTAAACTTTTGTGAAGGCTGGGGGATATGTTGTTGAAAAAAGCATATAACTTTTTTTTTCTTTACAAAATCTTTTGTACATTCTTCACATTTTTCTATAATATAATTTTTCTATAATATTTTGTTAAATAAGGAAATACTTTGAAAAGTATTTAATTATTATTTTGATTAATGTTTTTTTAAATTCTTTTTAAAAATATTTTCCTC
Organism: Xipholeptos notoides; assembly: GCA_036873565.1. Classification (NCBI taxonomy): domain Eukaryota; kingdom Metazoa; phylum Mollusca; class Cephalopoda; family Idiosepiidae; genus Xipholeptos; species Xipholeptos notoides. Next base: position 8,261 of record JAYKTE010198627.1, on the reverse strand, counting down.
CATTGGCCACATTATTTTCAATATTTCCCAAAAATTTTTAATTATAATTGTTCAATGTTATGTTTTATTTTTTAAATTTAAAATGGCTAATTAGTTTAAACAATAATTTAATGTTTATTTAATATCAACTAAAAATCAGACCTTTTCAATTGGTAATATTTAAGACTCATTTATCTAAATTTAAGCCTTTAAAAACCAAAAATTAATGACTTTTAAGAAAGAATACATTTCACTGTAAGTCCATTGAGAGCTTTCTTAGAATTGAAAGGTCATAACTAGTGTTGGGACGATTCCTAAATTCTTCCGATTCCAATTCCAAGAAAATGTTGATTAATCATTCCGATACCAAGTACAATTCCGATTCTTTAGTAATGTAGGTTCTACTTGTATGTGCTCAGCAACTCAATCCCACACATTGGAAACACGATTATTGCCCTTTGATTAAGGAAGGGTTTATTTAATGTCTATAGTTTGGAGGAGGTACAGGTTTGGGGGTTGGGTTTTTTTTTGTTTGTTTTTTTCCAAAATTTATAGGAAGTACACTGATGAAAATATTTAAAAAATTAATATTTAGAAATTTAATTTCTAAACTATTTCTATTTTCTATTTTGCAAATGTGCTACAAAAAATACCAAAAAAAAAAAAAAATGTCCATTAGGAATTTTCTTGAAAAAACATTAATTTATACATATATCTCTAACTACAAACTCCCCCCACCCCCCAAAAAAATTCCAAAATTGTGCGATAAAAAATCCTACTGACATTTCTTTTTCGAATCTAGTAAAAGTCGAGTAAAAACTAATGCATACACCAATTTTTCAATTTTATAATAATTTCAATTATGGGTGAAAACAAATTTTAAAATTGAATAAAATAAAAAAAAAAAAAAAGAAAGATTTTTAAGAGAATTTAAAAAAAATGTGTTTAAAACGCAACATAAAAAGCATTAGGGACTCGCCGGAATAAAAAAAAAAAATCCAGTTTTCACTTTCAAAATTTTTAAATTAAAGAATTCATTTAAACAAATAATTTTCACACAAGATTTTTTTTCTTAACCATTACTTTTTATTTTGCACTAAAGACCTTTATACTTTTCATTCATTTTTTAACACAAGTTAAAACTATAGGTGTCCGAAAATAGTGATTTCAGTGGAGACATCTTGATTCGTTCCCTTTTTTTCGATAAGGGGGATCAAGGCTGAATTGATTAGAGCGTTAAAAGTGTGACCAGTCCCTAAAAATCTTTAAATAAAGATTTTTCTTCCAAATTTTTTTTTCTTTGATAATCTGGTAGATTAGTGTCTAATCGATAATATTCTGCAGAAAAAATTGAAAAACCAAAATGAAAAAGGAGGATTCAATCGACAAAAAAAAGGTTATTTGATTAAATATTCAAAATTTACATAAGTGCCTGCTTAGATATGACGACACTGTATTTAACAGATAGCAAAATTGTTTTTCTTTTTTTTTTTTAATTTTCAGAAGATCATGTTAGTTTTAGAGATTTTGTGTTAAAAAAAGAAAAAGTACATTGTTCAATTAAACTTTTTTTGTTAAGATAATTTGACTTTGCTCGTTTTATTCTTTAGGGTAACAAGACATTCATTCACTAATAGAAGATTGTCAGTAAAAAAAAATCACTCGCAAATGAGTGATTTATTTACTTGCAATGTAGCCTCAGCAGCAGCGCCTGTATGCAACACGGGAATAAGCAAAGATTATCTTTGAAGTAATTAATAAACTACTGGTACATTATAAAATAAGTCATAAAAAGTTCTAAGATGGGGTATCATATATTTCTGACAGTGCCTCATTTCAAGAAAAAAAAGATGCGATTCCGATTCCTATACCCCCAAAATACACGATTCTTATGATTAACGATTCCGGGAATCGTCCCATCACTAGTCATGACCCAAAATGGATTTCAAAGTAAAGTAAAAAAACAAATTAAATGACTAATGATTTGAATATTTTTGGCCTTTTTCAAAAGCTTATGTATTGGTATGTAAGATTTCAGATATTTATAATGATCAATTCCTCTGAAGTTTTATAAAAAATTAAAATTTAGTCTCTATTCTTTAATCTAAATACCTTATAAATGAGTAATTTTCATCTTAATTTTTTTTCTCAATGCTCAAATTGGTGAGTTCAACTTATATAACACTGATTCCAAAACCTCGGGTGGATGTACTTCATGAGTTCTGCAGACTAAGAAGGTGAATTCCTGAAAGAATACCCCTACCTCCCCGCCCAAAAAATGCTGAAAGATGGTTAAATAATACGACAAAATTTTAATGATTTGAAAAAAATATTATAATAATGCTTTTGACAGGAAATGAAGGTAAAGGTTGATAACAAAGTAAGCTAACCCTAAAACCACAAACTAATTAACTATACAAGAATTTTCTATATGGGTTGATTCAATATAGATTTTTTAGATATAAAAATTCTAAGAATCTTTTATCATATTTAAAGAGTTCCGTTCACATCTGTGAGGTTATATACTACTTATAGTACAGAGTTTTGCCTTTCTTTTGTATTCACTTTACATTTTACTATAAGATTACAACTTATTCAAACTATGAAGAAATCATTGAAAACTTTAAATCATTAAAATCAAGAATTCTTTAAATATTAAGCAACCATATTATAAACCACTTATGTGCATTCACAGTGTATATTATTTATGGTGTATATATATATATGCTGAATTAAAAAAAATCTAGTAAAACCCATTTGAAAATTATTAAGAGATAATTTTGACTACTGTAAACTATCTGATGAATGATGGTGAGGTTTTATCTTTAATCAAGTTAGTTGGACTTCTACTTTCATTTTCATTGTTCCAAATGTTTAAGCCAACATGTTCTTTGGCCTTATTCAGGTCTTACTCAAATTTGGAAGATTTAATGTCAAAGTAGAACCACTATGTCTGAGTTGAGTGGTTCTAATGGTGGGTCTATATAATTTGTAAGTGACATTCATCTGAATGTATAGGTTTAGTCCTGACTGCTGGCAAAAAAATATGAAGGATAACTAAAATTGACATAGTACCTGATATTGTTTATAAAATAGGAACAGTCTACTTTGATGCTTTACATGAAGGGTTGATTTGGCAGTTCTAAGAAGGTTCTTAAGTTTGAGTAATACACGAAGAAGGCCAAAACTACATTGACTGAAACATTGGGAAGATAAACAATGAAGATGTAATTAGAAGTTCAAATAGCTTGAATAACAATAGTAATCAAAACTCACCTGATAAATTAAGACAATCAACTTGGAGGATTATTTTTTATGCAGTGTTGAAGAAAAACGTACATTTTTAGAAATGTTTAATAATTCAAGGTATTACTATATACTAAAGGGATTATTATTGAAAAACATAGTGGAATATAAACAATTGTATTTTGATTCAAAAAAAATAGTTTCATGTTATTTTTCTTTATTATTGTGAAATATGGTGTTTCATAAAATGCACATTAATATTCTATTTGAACATTTTTCAAAATATGTTTAAATCTATTAAGATTATGTAAATTATCAGTTTTTTGCTTGCAATTAAAACTTTCTGAGAAACAGAACTGTCTCTAATAAAATATAGAATGAAAATAATTATATTAATCTAAGGAAACTCATTATTTGCAGCTTTATTTTGACTCTGCTTTAATGATCATCCTTTATTTATTGATTCCTAATAAAAACACATTTCACTGCCAAACAGCCTTTCAATCTCTTTTATGATTGGAATTTGTGTCTTCCAGACGATATGGTCAGTCTGAACGACGGCACAGCTCACAGCGCTATGGTGGCAGTGAAGGTGTTGGGGTTAGTGGTACCAGCAGCAGTGGTGTTGGTGGTGTTACCAGTGGAGGTAGCAGCAGTAGCAGTACAATTGGTGGAGTTGGTTACAAAGTTCACCCAACAAGCAGCAATATTCCTGGTTCAGTGAGACGCCATCACTTGTCATCGCCTCCTTCCCCGCCTCTGGAATGCCGAGGGCGGCTTCCTTTACCCACACCAAGAACAGGACCTTTGCTTCACGACAAACACAAGATGAGGGATCTGGATTTTATTGGCGGCAGCAGTGGTAATCCTGGTAGTGTTGGAAGTGGAAGTGGAGGTACCAGCAGCAATACAAGTGGGGGCGGTACATCTGGGGATGAATCGAAATCATTCATGACAGACAAGGAGAAGATCCGAGCGGATTTGCTTGCAGCAGAGAGCAAGCTATTGAAGCAGAAAGCAAAGTTAACTGCTATCACAGAGTCCAAATTGAGGTGAGGACTTGTGTTGTAGATGTAATCATTTCTGTGCTTTGTGTGCCAAATTTTGCCTTAAAAAACCCAAAACAGTAAGACAAAATTATTTAATTAATAGAAATCAAACCTGATAGAACCTTTTTTCAGTAGATTTGACAAGAATAATTATGAATCATTGATTATGTCTTAAAATGATATTTTTAGATAAATGTTTTATATTACATTATGTAGTGTATAAAGACTGCTGTAATTTGTTATGCCTTTGAGTTACAAAGATATAAATTGGATTTTCATTAATTCATTAAAAAATAACATTCATCTATATGATAGAAATTAAAATAATTTGTCTGAAGTTCTAAGATAAAGCTAGATAATCTTTATCAATTAATAAAAAAGAAAATCATCCTTTTTTTTTCGTCTTTATTATTCTATATGTAATGTATTGAATCATATTCCATTTCACCTTCTGGCATCACTAGTTGATCTTTTAACTTCCATTTCAAATTTAGGAGCCTTTATATAACTGAACTACTTTTATAATCTGCATTACATGATACTCGCCTTGTTGGTTTGTATAAGTATTGATTGATAATCATTTTGGGGGTACAGCTTTAATCCTGATTGCAGTCAGCAGTGACTAAGAATACTTAAATTAATGCTAATACCTGACTAATTTACGGAATGTTAACAGTCTGACCCTAAAGATTAATAGGATTTCCTTTGCAGTTCTTTAAAGGCTTCTGAGTTTGACATGAAGGTTCTCTGGAATGAAAAGGTACACCTAAAGAAGGTTGGAAGGAACATTGGTTGAAACTTTTGTATATATCAATATAGATGAGAACAAAAGTCTGAATAAACTTCAATTATACTTAGAAATATGAATATCTTCAATTATTTTCATCATAATTTTGTTCTTTTCAATTTTCCTATTCAGTTCTGGTTGCTACAGCTGTACGGCTTTGTAGTGTTATTATATTATTAACCAAATATTTAGAAAAAAAAGCATATAATTCAAATGTAATATAAGTCCATGAGAGTAACTGTAACTGGATTATTACTACTCTAGGGGCAGTTATTCTAAGGATTCAACAAAATATAGAAATCTTCTAATTAAACTTATCCGATACTGACATGGTAAATTTTACATATACGTTAACAATCTATTTTTTAATATTTAGATTAAATTTGAAGGTTAATTAAAACACTAAGATTTTTTGTTAGCTTTTTAAAATTTCTGTGTTGTTCAGTTTTCTTTGTTGTCTATTTTATCAATCAAATTGTAATACATTAATGTGAGTGAGAGAGAGGATATTGATTGCATAATTGTGTCAGGTGGTATGTAGGGATATACCAATACAAAGCTAAAATCAGTTAGCTGCTAGCTAATCACTTTATCTTAATTTATTTTTTTTATAGTGATTTAACTATTTTTAAAACAGAATCACTTTTGTATTATTTAATAGAGAAGTACATAAAAATGATTCCTTTTTTTAAAAACAGTCAATTTTTCTATTTAGAAACATTTATTCAAATATTAATGATTTAGATGTTAAGAATTTTGAAACTGCTCTGAGACATTAACTTATATTGGATTTCTTAACCTGATTTTTTTTCTTGTCTTTTTTAATGGTTTTCTTCTGCTTGTTTTATGCATAGAATTTTATTCAAAAAAAGTAATAAGTATATTTGATGAGAAGTATTTTCATTGAATAAACTTCAATAAAAGTTTTCTCTAAGTATTTGGTTTTTATTTATTTATAAGATCAAACAAGAAAATATTCTACATATGTATATATATAATAAATATTAATCATAGAGTTTTCATAAAATCAGAATTATGTTAAATACAATTTTATTGTTAAATATTTTATTTTCAATTGTTTTTTCTTTGGAGACTAATATTTTAATATACTTTGATATATTTATTTATATGGTATTAACTTATTCTTCTTTTTAATTGACAGCTGTGTATAATCAACAGGGATGTTTATATAAGTTTCAAGAAAGAATAAGAAAAAAAAAACCTTGTCAATATTGAACTAGGCTTAAGAGTTTATAAATTAAATTTGTATTTATGTGTATATTCTAAGGTGTGCAAACCAGGTTGGGTCTGGCTAGTCCTTTAAATGTGCATACTGAAAATAATAATGTTCAAAACCTACTGCCATCAACTGAAGGGGATTACTCATGCCATAATTGTAACTAAAAATGCAGACCAATGAGTGGCTTAACGATCATGCAACATGAATGTAATTTGAAAAGAAATAGGAGAAAAAAAATCAATGGAAAAATGAGGAAGGTACAGGGTTTTTTTAATCACAGACAAAACAAAAAAGAAACGTTAATTTCTTTTTTTGTTGATTGTCTGAATTATGAGATGAGGTTTGATATTTATCTTATTTGAGCTTTTATCATCTTCAGTATGGTCTTTACAACTTTTCAGCTGATGGAGTATTATTAGAACTCAGGAACCTTCATGTCGAATGTGGGATCTTTCTAGTAGCATAGTAATTCTAGTGGTTGTTTTATACAACAATCACGACTACAGGCAAAAATCACTGAAGAATTCCTAATGTAGATTGATATAGTACCTGATAACACTTAGGGAATGTGGATAGTCTACCCCTGTAGAATAAATAAAGGGTTAAGTTTATTGTTCCGAGAAGGCTCTTTTTACATTGCTGCTAAAATTGCTACACAAAATAATTGCTTAAATGTATGAGAATGAAATAAAAATAAAAAGTAGATAACACTAACTGCTTCTAAAACTATGAATAATCATTTTAAATACACATTATTCAATATATGTGTGAGATAGACAGAGCTATTGGAATTGATTGTATCTGTTGTATGGAATACATGAAGTCAATATAGTTGCACAGAGTTAGACTCAAAAGCATTTCTCTTTGAGATTGCTTGATTGGTGAACCTAATTTCTCCACATAAACTTTCATCGCTATAGAGTTAGCAATGAAGTATTTCCTTTTGCTAATCTCAACTGCAACCATATTTGATATGAAAGAAAATCATGTCATTATGTTTTGTATGAAAAAGATTACTCAAGTAAAGAAAACCTCAATTTTGGTTAATAGCTTTCGAATTTCTTCATGTTTCATTTTGTTCATGTTTTTCTTGCTTCCTGATTAAGATGGCTACTACTACCCAATTACCAGTACTGAAAGGTTTCTATTTGAAATACTCCTTAAATATCTCAAAAAAGCTAAAGAAGAATAATAATTAACCAAAGGATTCTTTTAAGTTCTGTGTATGATATCAAGACAACTGCCCCTGGGATAACTATCCCCCACCCCTGCCAGATAATTGCCCCCTCTAAATAGAAAATTAGCAAAATGTGTAAAAGAAAATGTAATTTAAAACTATTAAAAACAATGTTTTATTTTAAGAAAATTCACATAATATGCTGAATCCCCACATTCTCTCCAGCTATGGATGAAATAGTGTATATTGTGTTATTAAAAAAACTATGTGTGGACAAAAAAGAATGTTTCTAAATAATGATTGTTCTTGGCATTAAATGATCTAAAAAGGTTGATATGCCATAAAAAACAAACAAACATAATATACTTAAAAATATGGGACAAAAAATGCCGAAAAATAATATTTGATGTACTAAAATTGTAAATTATGGGCTATGAATTTAAAAAGATCTTCTAAATCATTTAATGAAAGTCTTTTATAATATTTGATATTTGTATACTGGAACACTGCTTAATGTTTCTGTTCAGAAGGTCATCATATCCTTCTTCACATTGATTTCGACGTATGAGTGTCATCAAACCATGTATGGTTGGCAGATGGGTTACACAGATTTGTTTATAGTGGTGAAGACTTGTGTAGAACCATTCACACTTCTTGGAACTGCCGATAACACACAGTTGATGCATGGTATGCCACAGACTACGTAAACAACAGACCTCAAGTTTTACTTCAGAGTTTTCCTTCTCCTAGATGCCTGTCTTACCAAAGACTAAGGGTGCATCT
>JAYKTE010198516.1:0-12453 GCA_036873565.1 Xipholeptos notoides | reverse complement strand
TAGACCCGCAAGGGGGGGAGCTCACCCCTTCAAGGCCCAAGGAATTAAAAGGAAAGAATGAAACCTGCCATCTCTCCCCGTTGCAACAAGAGAAAATGAAATACAAGTTTTTTTTGAAAGAACACATCGTCTCTCCTTGTTTTTTCTCCGTCCATCAATGTTCGTTTGATGATTCTGTTTTCAGCTTCACCCCATTTTCATGTGACAGACGGGCGCACAGGGGACGACACGGCCAAGATACCCCAGAAGTATGCACTGTGCAGTGAGTGCAGTGCATTGGCTGCCCTTGTCTGTCATACATTAACCATATAGGCATCTTTGAAAATAGGGGATAAGCAATGGACCCGATACTCGAATACGAGTGGGTGCTGCCAACATGTAGAAGATACAAATTTTATTTAAGTTCAACCATTTATCCAGGGCCAAAAGGATTTTAATCATACAAAAAAATATATATAAAAACATATTGCATACTTTTATATGACAATGTAAACGTAGATTTAAGTTTTAAAAGATTTATTAATTATGACAAACAACATATTCAAGCAAATTATTTGTTACAAATATATCACACGTACAAAAATTAATCAATTTCTGAATCAATAAAAGCTATTACTATTATTATAACAACTCTATTTTGTAAGACATCAACGCTGTTCTGCAGATTATTAAAATCTTGTGACCCCATAGTTTAAGAAGCCCTGATATATATCTACAACTCTGATCGTAAAGGATAGAAGAGAAGTAGAAAAAATAATCCTTTGGTTTGCTATCTGGATCAGTGAATGACAGACTCATGAATTCTTTTTGGTGTGTGTGTGATATTTTTATCATAAAAAGAAAATTCTTTAAATTTGTAATAATTATTTTCCTGATGAAATATTTTAACTTTGATTGCATAAGCTTATTATTCTTTGTTTATTCTTGCAGATAAGTAAAGTGTACACAAAAAAGCATCATATTTACCGGCTCAGTGTGCGTTTCTTTGGGGAAATATTGGCAAAAGAAACACTTGAGTAAGTACATTAAAAAGCATACTGTATTTTTCATACAGGGTGTTCCAAAAGTCTTGGGCCCATTTTGTAATTGAATATCTTGAGAACTAATACGCATGTAAAAACACATCTGGTATATTCAGAAAGCTTGTAATGTCAAGTTTTTCATGGAATTCTCAAAAATGTTTAATATGAGCACCATTGGTCGCATGACACACATCAAGCCGATAGTCCAATTCTTGCCTCACGCATTCCAGCATTGTGTTTTCAATGGTTGCAACAGCTTCTGTTATTCGGGCCTTCAGCTCATCCACGTCTCTTGGAATGGGATTCATGTAGACCAGTCCTTTCACAAATCCCCACAAGAAAAAAATCACAGAGAGGCCAGGGCATGAGATTGTGATCATCTTGCCCAGATCAACCAATCCACCTGTCTGGCAGTGTTGTGTTCAGAAATTGTCTAACCTTGAAGCTCTAGTTTGGTGGTGCCCCATCCTGATGGAAAATGAAGTCATCAGACTCCATTTATCCAGTTACCATGAAATGTGCTCAAGACTTTTCAAACATTCTGTATTACATGATAAAATATACAGCCTTGGTCAAAATTATGGAGCATCAATAAAAATCGAAATTATGATTTGAAATTTATATATTTAAAGGTTAAGAATAGTGAAATAACCATCCTGTGATGCCTCGGAAAAGGATCCTGGTGGCTGAGCAACTGATACCTAGGGAAAAATAAAGGTATCGGTTGCAACACTCCACTTTGGCCACGTACTGGCTAGACGGGCGGTCGGAAGGGCTCGGTCCGATCAATCGGCCAGTCACGTTTTAAGCAAAAAAATATTACAATATACTGTTAAATATTTTACATTTACTCTCAATTGTTTATTGTACAATTCTTAACCTTTAAATATGTAGGTTTAAACTAATATCTCTATTTTTTATAGGTGCTCCATAATTTTGGCCATGGCTGTATGTATAGTAATTTTTATAAAGAAATTTAACATTGAACTGGTTGTCAATAATGACCTGTAATATTTTGTATGTTGAATTATTAGTATTCTATGTATTAATCTGCTTGTCTGGTGTCACAAATAATGATCCTCTCATACAAATTACTTACCTTTATATCCACTCTTTATCAGGTAAATATAAAAACCTGTACAAAAAATTTTTAAATGGCTGATTACGGTTTCAAGTTGTCTATTATATTTTATAATTAAAAAAAAGTCAAGTTGTTAAGCGGATTCTGTTAAGTTTTTAAATTTTTAAAAACTTCCTTTTACTTTACTTCCCTTTATTATTCACTCTCTCTTTCTGAAAATCATTTTATGTTTGTTTTATTTTCTTGTGTGTTTTAAAAATGTTCAACTACCATGAGATTTCCACAGGTTCTGCTAGTACCAAATTAATGTGTTTTCTTTTGAACAAATTGTTGCATTCAGATTCTATTCCTTTTTGATAATTCTATTTCAGTTTTGGAATGAGTTACAGCAAAGACACGGTTATTTCATTCAATGATCCTCGAAAAGAAGAATTCATTGTAAGTTGTTTTTTTTTTATAGCATTCGTACCATTTATGTTTTAGACTGTTAAAATTTGTGAGATGATTTGTTGAGCTTTCTGCTGTTTACATTACAGGGATGTTCACTTGATCTAGCAATTGATATTTGTAAATTAGTAGGGTATTGATACTGTATTCGTCTTTCTAATCATTTTCACGAGGCTTTACTCTTCGTATATACATGTTATTAGATTGTATAATCTACATTGTTTACTAAGCCTGCAACATCAACATTTGTGTGTGTAATTATTAATAGTGTTTATATGATTGATTTTATAATTATGATAATTTTTATACAGTTTCTGTATATCTACTCATAGAATTATTACTAGTGTAATTATTATTTGTATTTATAAAATTAATGTTATTATAATTATTATTATTATTCAGTTTTTGTATATCTACTTATATGATATGAACTAATTATGCAAATAATTTTTTTTTAATTTTTTACGTACAAAAATGTCTTAAAATCTTTGAATGGTGTTAATTCTGAATATTGTTCCAATATCCCATGAACTATGAATTTTAGTTTTATATATATTTTGGGGGAATGTTGCCATATCACCCTTTCATTTCTTTTTTCAATAAAATGCAATCGATCATAGTATTTACTGATTCACTTCCTCCACATTGCAAATTGATCCATTTTCTGATAACAATAGAAAAAGAGCAAAATGTTGACAAGTAACACGTTTACATCAAATATAATTATTTACATGCAAAATTATCAGATTATTAAGAAAAACTAAAGAAATGAATATTGATTTACTAGAAGTTGGTTTGACTAAATTAAAATTTCTGGAAAAAAAATGTGATGCTTCTATCTCTTGTAATATCTACAACAGTTCTCCATGTGTGTTTTTTTAATTCACAGTCCGATCTGAAATATATTCCACTGATTTTTCTATTTAAGGACAACCTCGTTCTAATTGTTTGCTTATGTGATCAGAGGTTTCTTGCTACCGTTGAATTCCCACAGGTTCTGCTAGTTTTTATTATTATTTGTTATTCAATTTCTTTAAATCTGCTCATCAACAGCAATATCTTCATTTGATATTTCTATTTTTAGATTTGAAAAGAAATTATGCAATTGCATTCACTAATACTGGGTCTCTTTGTATAAATTAAGAGATTGAGAGACATCCACTTGGGACAGTGGATGGGCAGTTGGATTTCGAAAAATTGTAATACACAAGTTTGAATCTCACTCATTCCATTTACGTTCATTATTGGACTAATACTCTTGGGAAAGGTATGAATCCCGACATTCCCTTCAGCTCTATTGATTAAATGGTGCATATGGTTATTAAAAAAATCACGTGGACAAAAAAACATTTGTCAAAAAATGATTGTTCTCAGCATTAAATGACCTAAAAAGGTTGATATGCCACAAAACAAAGCAAACGGGATTGTGTTACTTTTGCATCGGGTAAAACCAGAAAATTGTCTGGTGGGAAAATTGGGTGTTTACATTTTTCTTTAAGCCAATTTAGGATAAAGATTTTTTTAAAGTATCTTTTTATTATAGATAGGTGAAATAAATTTTGGTATTTTTTTTTTTTTTTTGGGATTCGTTCATGGTTTAAACCAGGGGCAAAAACCAGTCATGCTTTGATAGAATGATGGCATTGGTAATGTCTATCTAAAACGGTTCGGCAAGGGGGTCAATAGACTCCTCAAACGATTTTTCAATTATAAAAGTATTCATAAAAAAGGATCATCTTTATGTCATGTCAAGGATGGGAGATACCTACTTGGTCGAGCACCAACCCAAGTTAGGTACAAGACCATTTTTATGTGCTTATTATATCCCTGGGCTTTTGTAATCAGCGTTACCCTTCACCTAGACGAGTTATTCTCCCGGGTGTAACATTGTGGCGGCCATTATTGTTACCGAGTAGCCAGCAGGTTCCAAGTTGGAAGGGCTTCACTTCTTAATGAAATGTTCATTGTTGTCTGGTCCTTCCAAATTCCTGAGAGGAGGTCTCTTCCATTCCCCTGGTCTCCTGAAAACAAAAGATGGATCAAACAGGTATGATTTTCATAAAGCTTTATTTATTGGTCTTGTCTACTCAAGCATCTTGGCTTCTCTGGCTACGAATACAAAAACTGTCCCACAATCCCTGGAAGTTAACTACCCCTGCTGGTCAGGGCACCAAATAGTAATGTCACATAGTGGGGGCCAGCGTCTGAAATGTTTTCTCTCGCATCGAAGATGCCAGGACAATTCTGAAAGATGTTTTGGGGCTGACCCCCAAGGTTGAATTGAAAATGGTGTTAACATCTTACCTCGAGTCAACCATTGTCTATGTCGCCTTCTGCTCCGGGGGTTCTTTGTCAGTCTTCTACATCCTGCTTCTGGGCAAGGGTCTTGGTCTTGCTGTTGTAATTCGAACCCCCCCTCCCCCATGTGAAGTCACAACAAATTAATGTTTACGACTTATTTTTATTTTTCTCACGACCGGTTGCCCACCACACCATAACCACCGCTGCATCTCAGCCCCTCGTTCCAACTGACTCCTAACCCCGTCTCTGATGTCACTTCCCTTTCGGCTAAAAGTCAGGTGACATCAGCAAGTATGGAAAGGCCACAATGTAACACAGAGTTAACGAGCCTCATTTGCCAAGGATGGGAGATCAAAGTAATATATTTTGAAACCATGTGAAGAATGTACAAAAAAAGCAAGCCTGAATATAGGGAAGCCCACAAAGGCACAGGCAACATATATTTTGCATAGTATTTCACAAGATCGCTTACAAAGTTTGCCAACCCCTGAAATAAAACCAATGAATGATCTAATTAGAGAAATACTGAGCAATTTTTAGAAAATGTTTAGTTCAAGTGAACAACTAGTTAGTCTCTTGACTGCTGGGAATAGTCTTAAAGATGACAATGTTATATCATCTATCACGTGATTAAAATTTCAATTGAGTTTGAATTGCTTGCACATGACAATTACAAGTTTCTGTTTTTAAATTCAGTAATCTAATATTTGTTAACATTAAGTGAAAAGAAGAAAATGAAACTATTTAATCAATCATATTGATGTCTTAACAGTAACCTTAGTAACGTGTCATCTTTAAAACTATCCCCGACAGTCAATGCAAGGGTTAAAGATTATCTGTTTGCTGGAAGTAAACATTTGCCCAATTTTTGTTGTAGGAACAGAGTTTAAAGATTTTCAAAATGTATTTTAAAAAAAACAAAAAAAACTTGTATATTGCATATGAATAAAAATCTGATTTTAAGATTTTTTCCTAAAAGTAAAGTTTATTGTTGTGTTTTATCAACAGAAACAAGGCCAAGAATCTGAATGGAAGGAGAAGTTTGAAGATGCCCTACAGAAAGTAGACGATTTTATCAATAAAAAAGATGGAGAACCAACACTTATCAGCGATGAACAATATTTATGCAAATCTAACAGCAGTTCACCTGACCCTTCACAACCAAATGAGGATAATGAACCGGAAGAAATTATCCCTCACCCTAATATCACTGCATGTATCACTACCACTTCTACAACCACTACAGCAAATACTCCCACAACTTACACTACAGATACTGTCACTACTACTAGTACATCCACAACTAGTTCTACTACTACAGCCACCAGCAGCAGTACCACCACCACCAGCAGCAACAGTACTCCTAATCAATCTTCTTGGTACCCTGTTCAAAATGTTAACATTGTGGAAGAGACTCAAACTGTTCATATGGTGCCCAGGTAAGCAGAAAATTACTGTTTATGCTAAATTGGTCGAAACTGGTAAATTGTAGCTAATAATAACCGCTATTGGTTGTATCCCAAACTGCCTACATAGGGGGTTAATTAAAAAAAAGTCCTGAGATATTGAAGAAATCTTTTAAGTTGCAAAATTATTTTTCTACATAAGATCCACCTAACTCAATATACTTCTGCAAGTGAAGTTTTCATTGAGAAATTCCTTCTTGATAAAATTCTGTTGCTCTATTTTCACTTAGATTGAGTTTATGCCATTTGTCTTAGAACTTTTTGATTTACCCTCGTATCTATGATGTTTAGCTAAGACTAACTTATTTACTATTGTATAGTGATAAACATAATCACTCTACAGGAAAATTTTTAATCGGTTTTTAGTTAGAAAATCTTGGGAACATTTTGATATTGAATATCTCAAGAACTATTAAGAATATAAAAAATCAGGTATATTCAGAAAGCTTGTAATCTCAAGTTTTTCATGGAATGTTTAAAGATGCTCAATGTAAGCACCATTGGTCACATGACACGCGTCAAATTCTTGCCAAACATATCTCAGCATTGCGTTGTCAATGGTTGCAACAGCTTGTTATTCGGGCCCTCAGCTCATTCACATCTTTTGGAATGGGAGGTGCATCTGGAGATTGTGATCATCTTCCCCAGATCGTCCAATCCATTTGTCGGAGCAATGTTGTGTTTAGAAATTGTCTAAGGCTCCAGTGTGATGGCACCCCATCCTGTTTGGAAAAGGAAGTCATCATACTCCATTTGTCCAGTTACCATGAAATTAAAAAAATTCTGAATCTTCCTTTCGAATACACTAGTTTAAATTTTTATCTACCAAGGTTTTTTTTTTATTTGATATCCTATATTTTTTTTATTTTCTATCCTAAATGAAATTTGAAAATCTATCAAAGGTTGACTGTTTTAGTATTTTTAATTTAAGGAAAACTGTTGAAATAAAAATCCTTTATTTATACCAGTAAATCTACATTGACAATGAACTGTTTTGAATTGAAATGAGAAATTAATCAGGAGCACAGGATATATCTACTTGGTCAAGCACAAACTCAAATTAAGCACAACAGCAATAATGTATTGATTTCAAAGAATTAATTTTTATGTCTAAATCTCATTAATCAGTGAATTGCCTTCCTTTGAAATACACAACTGTCCATTTACTTCACAATCTCATGTTTGAATCCTAGTTGTTCTGTTTACATTTGGACTGGGAAAGGTATGAATCCCCACTTTTCCTCCAGCTATAGGTGCACAGTTTTATTCAGAAAATTATGTGTACAAAAAGAGTGTTTATCAAAAAATGATTGTTCACAGCAGGTTTATATGCCTTAAAACACAAATAAAACAAACAAACAATTTCATGTATGTCAGGAGTTTGTTTTATTTTTAACAATGAAAATGTATGCACCTTGTTTTCTTGGTTTGAATTGAATGCTCTGAATTTAAAAAATTAATGAACAGAAAAATTGTTTTTAAATTAGAATTTACATCTTCAATATTTTTCAGATATTTCTATTAACTATTATTCTATCATTCCTCCATCTATACTAATGCTATTAAATTATATGATAAACTTGGGCATTATCTGGCCAAAATGCCACATATGGTCGGCCTATTGGCTGTCTGTTACCAATCTTTTGTATAAATGGTATAATATTACATCACAATTATTGTAAAATGTTTTTGTTGAATAATTAATTCTGCTTTTAATGTTGAACTTGCTGTTTTTCAAAATAATAATAATAATAATAATAATAATAATATAAATCTAACACTGAATTCTTGTTCATCAAATTCAAGAAATTATCTTAAGGAGTTTGCATATTTGAACTTGGTTTCATACAAATGATTTCATTCATGTATGAAACCAAGTTTTCTATTTTAATGTGTCAACTTCTTGAATATTACATTTATTTAAGAAACTTTGTAATTCTCTTTATGTAAAAAATCTTCTATTATTTATTTAATAATTCAATTTAATGATAATTTTATGTTTTTATATTTTTACTGTATCAAAAATATTAATATGCATTAAACAAAAGCAAATTAAACTTTGTTAAGGATTATTATTATTTTTATTATTATTCTCACCACTGAACCGTCTCTTGTGTATCTTTTCTGTGAAAACTAATCACCATCAGCCCTCTATTAAAACAATAAAGCTTTAATTCTATTGTTTTTTTTTCAAATTTTAGTGATCTTGTTGGACCGACTGAAGATGTTTGCCAAACAGTTTTAGAGTTAGAAAATTCTGAACCCTCTAAGGTTAGCAATTATTATTATTGTTTTGCTGAATCAAAAAGCCAAAAAGTGTACATGAAAGAAAGATCTCTATTTGCTCATGGCAATATGGCACTGTTGGTTGCTCAATGGGTTTCAAAGAGAAAACCCAATTCCAATCTCATGGGCTTTCCCCCAAAATTACCACTCATAATCTATATAAGTCAATCGGCTTGTGATGTTTTTGAAGCCCTACATCCTGTTTAGAGTTTCACTTCCACTTTCTCTCACGTAAAAAAAACTCCCAAAAACTGGTGTTTCATTTCAGTGGTTAATTTCATTCAACTTTGAAATTCGAGGGGAGAGGAGGACAGCATTCATTTCATAGAATTTTTAAGATACAAGAACAATGATGGCTGATTTGTAAAAACATACACCTCCCCGCCCCTTCTGGCATGCCATAAAATTCACTAAAAAAATAATGAATATTTACGTATTAAAATAAAAAGTAAAATCAGCAAGTAAAGTATTTAATTCATTTTTAATTTAAAATCTTTGTAGACATTTTTTAATCATGGTTGTGTCAACAAGTAAATATTGAATTAAATATTTATTTGACCCAACAGGTCATTGGTGTTCTAGTAACTTTATAAAAATCCATTATCTCATTCAGATAAATGAATAGCATGTACAACCTTGGAAAATGACATAAGTTTACTATAATGAAATGACTTAGCATAGAATAAATAACACTATTTGATTCCTTGTTGAAAGTCTTCCTTAAATCTGCAAAATTGAAAAATGTATGTACTCAGGCACTTTATTTTTATTTATTTTTTTACAAAATCCTCTAAAATTCTTTGTCTTGGAATTTGACATAAAGAGAATTCAGATCTGGGGCAAAATATTTAATTGGTTTTTACTTGGAAAAACAGATTTAGATATACTTTTTTCAATTTCAACAGTATTTCACAGAAGTCTTTAGCCGAATGTTCAAATAAAAAGATGGCATTTGAACTTAAATTGTTTTAAAATTTTCGACAATCTTTTTTAAGTATTAAAACTTTTTTTTTTTTTTTTTTACAAATAGAGTTTCATTGAAAATAATGATTAAATAAATTATTTAAAAAAAAAATTTAAGTGCCCAGGCAATACTTCTAGGGATTGATAAATGTGGATTAGGGAAGCTCTAAAGTTGACCATGGCATTATTTGATGAGCTATGGACCAGAGCTATCCTGTTAGCTAACTAGGACTGGCTTCTTATATGTAGGCAATGGCCTAGACACAAGCCATACTCTTGATTACTAATGTAATGAACACTAAGTTACTAGAATAATAAGTAAAATAATTATAGATTTTTATTAGGCGCAAATAGGGTTAATAATATTCAGGACTGATAAAATGATTTAATTAATGATGGACTTTCAACTACAAATGAGATTTTTTTTCTTTCTTTAATGATTTTAATATCTTTTTGTCCAAGTTTTTTCTTTTAAAAATGCTTATCTGATCGTCTTTTAAAAAACATGTTTATCTGATCGTCTTTAGGACTTTTCTGCTCCCACAGTCAGTGTAATGCCAGAAATCTGGATTCCAAGTGTAGATGAATCAAGTAAGTTCTCCACACTTTTGTATTTCATTCTTTTAGCAAATAATCTGACCATCTTTAGTAAATTGATTGTTTACAGCAAATCAATGTTTTTAATTTGGAATCCAATTCTTATTTGAAATACGCTCTTGCTTTAGTTTATTTTAACAGCACATTCCAAATACTTTGTAGAGAAACTATTTTTGTTTCAAATATTACTTCTAGTGAAGGAGTTTGTAGAAAGATTTTTCCCATCTTTGCTTGATGTCTTGATAAAAGTAATCATTAGCAAGAAATGCTTAATGACATGAGAACAAATTAACTGCATCGATTGAAAAATGCTTTTTACTTTAAAATTGTATAAGCACCTAAACAAAAACGTTTGTATTATTTCTTAAATATAGATAAAAAGAAATGGTTAGAAAAAAAACAGCTTTTAAGACTCAATTATGACTATCAAGATTGTTTTTTCTGTAATCAGAGACGGGGTTGGCCAGAGAAAAGTTCACTGACTTTCTTGCTGAGAACTATTCTTTCATTTAAAGTGGGTGGCTGAATTTATCTCCTAGTCTCTGAGGCGCTCTTTTTTTTTTATTGCAATGTAAGCAATTAAACCAGGGCTCTACGGACCTTTAACAACTAAATATTGTCATTTACTAGCCAAATAGAAAAGTTATTAGCCAAATCTATGAAATGTTATTTCACTTTAATGTTATGAATAAACCAATAATTCAAAACTTAGATTACTTTCTTAAACTGTAACTATTTCACTTTGAACTACTTTTTCTTCTGCATAAAAATTTGGTGAATTACTTTTAGACTGTTTTTTTAAATTAAGCTGTTTAAAATCAGACTATATTGTTCTATTTTCTATTCTATTATACCTTTTATTGGTTAAATAGTTTGACTTTGCTCGTTTAATTTCAAAAATTAAAAAGGCATTCTTGCGCTAAGTATTTGGAAGATTGTTGGTGAAAAGGGTTCTATTATTTTATTCCAAGCCGCCACTTGGAAGTATCACTTGCAATGTAGAAAACTGGCTTTGTGCTAAAACTCCTGCTTCTCATTGAAATGTCTAGGATTCAAATTTTAATCAATCATTAACAGATAGATGCCTTCTGTTCTTTCCAAAATATCAGAATACTCAATTGAATGGACAAAAAAAACAAACAAGAACTAAGTTAACGAGCCTTATTTGCCCGAAGCAGAAAGAGTAGTTTTGACTTGAATTCCAGAGTCCAAGGTTTTACCAATGCTCTACCTTTGCAGCCTAATATATATTGATATATATATTTTGTTATTTTCAGTTGGCAGTGAAGTAGTCCTGCATGACATTGATCAAGATGTTCTTGTTCCTAGAGAGAGTGCCTGAAAAATATCAACACTACTGTTCATAATTGTACATTTTTATTTTTTCATTCAAGGTAAATGCCTTTAAACACACTAAACAACATTATGTAGCCAGACCAGTGTGTCATGGCCTTAGGATTAAAAATCACTTCTGAAAATTGTTATGATTGTATTTCAAGTCTGGCTGGCAAAAAATGTTTACTGTTATTTCAGAATGATTATTCTTCCTAATTGATTAAACTTAAAATTATAACAATAATTGTGAACAAGCCGCGCGTGCATGGTCCCCCCCTGGTGAGTGCAAGATTTGATAAAAATGTTTGAATTTATGTAAATTTAATAAGTTATTTTTCATTGAAAAGGGTAGATGAGTTAAAGTAGTTTGTAAATAATGCAGAGAAAAACGCGAACAAACGGAGGGACGGACGGACGAACGAAGAACGTTATGAAATAGTTAGAACAATAGTCAAAAAATTAACCAACTGTCTTTAACAACAGAAATAAACATAACTTCATCCTACCAGTTAGTAGAGCAGCAAATCAAATTAAGCACAAGGCAAGTTTTATGGTTTTTTGATTGGGATTTGAACTCGTGAAATATGATTCCAGAGACCAAACTTTTTCCACTGCTCCACCCTCGTTGCCTAGATTTAAGATTGAAAGAAGAAAGTAAAGATGTAACCTGTTGCCGGGAGAAGAATCCGTTTCAACTGATCTCCATCTTTGGCTGAGAGTAGAGTTCCACGAATCCTGAAAAATGAATTGAAGACAAAATTATCTCAATTTTATGGAAATCTGTTAGAACTTTCCTTCAGCAATCTTTATTAGCCGACTGTTGTCCTCATCTTGGATTAGGTGTTAAGGAATTTATTGAGATGAGGCTTTTTATAATCCAGCAATCTTTTATTAGCGGACTGTTGTCCTCATCTTGGATTAGGTGTTATTTTATTGAGATGAGGCTTTTTATAAT
>JAYKTE010198406.1:0-12454 GCA_036873565.1 Xipholeptos notoides | reverse complement strand
CAATTATCCCCCTTCTCACTTATTTTTCTTGCTCTTGGTTCACCTTGCCATCGATTAAGCCCTGATGAGAGATGGCCAAAAAAGCTTTAGGTTCGAACAATTTTTTCCTCTTCTATACTATTGTTAAGTTTTGTACCGGCAAACATTTGTTTAAATATATATATATATGTATACTATTGTGCATGCATGTTAAAAATAACTGGTTATAATATCACAAAAGTTGATAAAATAGTCTGAATAAATAAGTAGTATAAAAAATGTAGTATATTTATTTGAGGAAATTATATTTATGACAAAAATTTCTTTTGTATAAATATACCCTTTATAGCTCAGTTGGTACAACATCAGAATTTTAAGATAAAAATAATGGAGATAATCTGAGGGCCTGGAGTTTGATCTTCCACGCTGGCTACATGCTTTCAAGTTTAATCTTCAGAGTGTGACACAAACATACAAATAAACAAAAATACATTGATTATTATTATAAAAAAGATATGTATATACTTTTGTTTTAAATGTTTTATTTGTTTGCATTTTAGGAAGTTGCTGGCTGGTTAAGAACTTCTGCAGTTGAGAATATTGTCAGTTCAACCTCCACATTGCAATCCCTTGCTAAACTTCTTGGTGAGATCAGTAATATTGTTATCAAAGATGCAATTGGACAAGAGGTAAGTTCATGTTGCCTTTGACTGTGATTCTGGTTTCGAAGGGTTTTTAATTTCAAGCTTTTGTTTGAATTCTTTCAAAGCCATTAAGAAAATTACAGGTGGGCATTAGATGTTATTTACTTTAACTACGAATAATATAAGATCTTGTATCTTACACAGTGTGCTCCTTTAATGTTATGAAATATAAAAATCTAAGTTAGTAAGTATTTTAGTGTACTCACATTTACATTGACGGTCGCTGAACAAGACCTGTTGTTGTCTCATCCTCACATGGAGTGTTGTTTCTTTGTCTTCGTTTGGATTTTTCCACACACAAAAAAGCAAGTCAATACACAAAATCCAGATGAACGTCTTTTTAGATGTATATTTCAAAGATAATCTGACCGTTCAGTAAAAACTACCTGGAATTCTTATTTCCAGCCAAAGCACATAGCCTTACGAAAAACAATGACGCTTTCTGAAAAAGCTGTGACATCCTTAGCACACATTATCAATGATTCATGCCGACTGGATACTCCTACACTCCAAGCTAATTTACAAGACCATATTATCACAAAACTATATATTTTAACATTGAGCTTTTAAACTGAAATAAAAATATTTAAATCTGTGTGTCTTATCTTTTTTCTTTGTTTTTATTTTATGTTCATTTTTTATTATTTTCCTTTTTTCTGTCCTTATTCAATCAGCCAACGAGCTCAATAAGTATTGTATAGTATATATTTCATATTTGTATATAGTAGAGTGCATCAATGATAGATATATTTATGATAATGTCTCCTGGCTTTATTTCATTGTTTATAATTATGATGTTATTGACTTAGCTTTCATGTGATATGAATTTGTCTTATTGATATTTTTTGATTTAGGTCCAAATGGCTGTTTCCAGTATCAAAGAGAGTTTACGGTTGTTAGCAGTTGGAAAGGACAGAGAAGCATTCTTTGCTTCCAAAAAAGCTGTAATTTCATCAGGTATTATCTCAAATATTGATTATAACTAGAAAAAAAGAGTTACGTGTGAGTGTTTTATCTGCATGAAGTTGGGTGAAATGTTATAGTTTAAAGAGGGCAGTAAATCAATGTATATTGACATAAATGATGATTTTTAAGTTCTTCTCTTCCCTTATTTATGTACTAGCAAAATAACATAGCTTTGCTCAGGAATTTTTTTTGTGCTCATTTTGATCTGTGTTTTTTGTAATTCCAAAATTATTTTTACTTTCTAAGAGAACTGCTATAATTTTTTGAAACTGTGGTTATATTGACATCCCAATGACCAACATAGCTCCCATACAGCGGATGCAGCAGGCCCATAATGATCCAATTTTTAAAGCCATAACCGCTATTTTTCTATAGATCCGAATACCTCATGTATGAAATTTAAAGTCTCTAAAAAAAAATTGTCAAAGTAGTTTGGTAGAGACCATTCCTCAGACAGACAGGCAAACAGACAGACACACACACACACACACACACACACACACACACACACACAAGATCACTTATATATGCATGAAAGCATATATAATGATAGCTGAAAGAGGCATCGGAAAATTACCTGAAGGGACTACTGAAGGACTTTTGTACCATAGGACCAGTTATTATTTTACACTTTGAGGAGGTCTTCCAGGATTGGAAGAGACACATGCAGAAGTGTGTAGATGTGAGAGGCCATTATTTTGAAGGGAACAAAGTTTTGTAGCTTATGAAAATAAATATTATCTCTCCTGACATTTTCTCAATACTTATTGAACATACCTCGTATATATATGTGTATATGTAGAATAAGAAGGGAAGAGATAAATGTGAAAATCCAAAATGGATGGAGAAGACCCTGTGGACGCCGTAGTAAGTTTTGGGACTCTGGAATTGTTTAACATCAGTTCCAGTCTCAGGTTATATGATAGATTTTATTTTAGTTTAATACCATTGGGAAAGATATTTGACTCCTAAGTAGTACTTCTGCTTTTGGCAAATATTATCAATTAAAGAAAGATATTTACCAAAAAATATTGTTCTCAACCTAAAATGACTATGAAGGTTTATATACTGTTAGATAAATATCCTACCTTTCTAAACGGATATTTGAAATTTAATCAAGAGAAATATTGAAAGATAATTTTCATTGTGTAGCATGTAATATTCTGTATGTTGTCTAATTGAAAGACCAGATCAATCTAGTGGCATTATTTTACTTTTGATATCTTCTACATTTTGGTCCATAGAAAAGGTTGAAAGGTCGTTAAACCCAAGCAAACCAAACCAAACATTTTGGTCCCTATTAAAATTTATTATTTTTCCTTGATTTCTAGAGAAAGCTTTCTTTGACCAATCCTTACTTGAACTACTTTATTTTCCTGAAGATCAAAAGTAAGTTTATTATAATTATTTTTTCATTTATGTTTGAAATAATTACACTAACAGATTTTCAGTTATTTATAATTACACTAACAGACTTTCATTTATGTTTGAAATAATTACACTAACAGATATTCACAATTTGGACTAATTGTTTTTTTTTTTCTAAAATTATTTTTTAGTTACCCTTTATGAATGCACTCATCTGATTGTCATTTTGCTTGTGTTACTGTATTATCAAGAAGTACAATTGTGGATCGGTGCTATTTACCGACAATAACAAAAAACTTGTAGTAGGATTGTAGATAACTTGTTTTTTTTTTATTAACCAAGTGGACAAAATGGGCAGTCGAGAGAGAGTTGAAGAGGTCTAAAGGTGCAGTATAAGGGTGATGGTTTATAGATTCTCAAACTCACTCTGCATGGACCAAAATAACTGGACTCATATTATAATCACAAAAACTTTTGCAGTTCAAATAGCTCCACCTCTTATGTATGTCGGCACATAGGTTGCCTCACAAACTACATGTGTGAAATATCTAATTCCTTCATGTGGCATATACCACTATATGAGTGCATTTATTTTGACTAAATGAATGTATTTAACCAAATAGAAAACAGCTATTTCCCGTTTACTTTATAGGCCCAATGTTGGTTTTTGCTGAACACCTGCAAAGCAATGCCATTCAGCCAAATATACAACATTGGCAAAATTTGCTTTCTATGTAGAAACTGTTAATCTTCTCTTTTTCATTCTTCAAAACCATAACTCAAAAACTAAAATGTATAGGCTGTACTTCATCTTGTGTCAGTGAGAGGTTTGTTAATATATTTTTTACTTGCATGACAATATATTGTTTACAATCAAAGAGATACATGGCTGGTGCATGTAAAATTTTGAACTACTTTTCCTTATGTTATTAGTCATTCGAGTAAAGATAGATATTTGGTCACTTATTGGAGTTTAATTGTAAAGGGTAATATGGTAGAGAGTTTGATGTATCACTTTTAATACTATTAAAATGTTTGTTTATGCAATAATTATATCTTATTTTTATTTTTTTTTCAGGTTTGCCATTTACATTCCACTATTCCTGCCTGTGAGCATTCCTGTGATTATATCCACCATCCATTCTCTCAAATGGTTGAAGCGTAAATGGTCAAAGAAAAAAAAAACAAAGACAGAATAATGTGAAATAAAAAAGTAAAGAGACATTAGTTAACTAACAGAAGCAGCTATAATTCAACATAACTTCAACCAATCAGAGGAGTTTTAAAAAGTTATAACAGTCAATCAAATCCTAACATTTTTTCACTTTCTCATTCCAAGCTTTTCTTTATTTTTAATTTTTTTTATTATAATATTTGTTTGTAATATAATATACTATTTATAGACACATTGATTTCTTGAAATATTTTATATCAAATTCAAACTATTAATTGTGTTCAACATTTTACTATGATCATCCATTTTTGAAAATAAGTTAGAATTTTCATCAATTGTCAGTCATTGGCATATATCATAGTGGTCCTTAGTGTTGATTTATATAAGTGCTGGTTATCATTCATCTGAGGAACACAAGTTCAATCCTGACTGCGGCTAGAAACTGATAAAACATAACATAAATTAATTTAGTACCTGGTAATACTTATGGTATGTAAATAGTCTACCTCAGCGCATTGAATAAAGGGTTAGGTTTGAAGTTCTGAGAAAGCTCTTGAGTTAGACTCAAGTTCAAATAATACCTAAAAAATGCCAAAGTGCACAACAGCAAAAAAATTATGAATATAACAATGAGAACGAGAATAGAAGTCTGAATAATTTGAATAATCATTTTTATGAAAATTTCACTTAAAAAGATGCAATGAAGAAATTGCTAGTATTTTAGAGGCTGGGAGAGTTGTATCAAAATCTAATTGGTTAATAAAAATTATTCATTTTATTCTCTATTAGTTTCAACAATTTTTGTTTAAATATTATTTCAAGTCAACCCATTAGCAATGTTTTTATATAAGAAAACTGCTTGCATTTATATACACAAGTTCAAAGTTGTAATGATAAATAGCTAATCTTATATGCACAAATTTGAAATCAGATTGAGTTTAATGGTTGTACTCAGTTGGATGATTTTACAATGGAAAAATGTGGCATTAGTTTATTCATACCATCTTATGCTATTATCTTAGCATATACTGTATGAGCCTTGCACTGGGCTAATCGTTAAATGCTTGGACTTTGTAATTGTAAAATTTGACTTTAGATTCCAGTTGAACATTACATTGAATTTCAGTTGTTCCAGCCAGATAATGCCTGTTAACTTTGGGCAGCAACTCATCCAGCTGAGTCCTGGCAGATTTTAAGGGAAGCTCTTAAAGAAAATAAGTTTGGAAGCAAGCATTCTTATTGAGTATCCACTGATTACAAAGCAAGTGTAAAACTTGATATTTTTCTTTTCTTTAAGAAACAGTTTTGATATTGATGCATTATCATCATTTGTTTCTACTTAGTCTATGTGAAATGCATTTGCCAAGTTTTGGTATCATTCCAAATTCATGTAACTTGTGACAACAATTGATCACCAGAAATCAATCTGGCCTGCTAATTCTTTAATAGTTGCTAATATTTTTAGATTCTTAAGAGCAACGTGCTATACAACAAAATATATATATGAAAGGTTCCTCTGAAATGTTAGTTATTTTGAACTTCCTCCCCACCATACTACAACAACTAATGTTTTGGCATTTAATGACCCACAATAGCTTGATGTGCCATAAAACAAAACAAACCAAACTAAACTTTAATAGTTGCACATGTTTTCTTTGTTAGGCAGCACTTTTCAAGTTATGTTCACAAAAAGAAGAATTTCCCACAGAGGGACCCAATCTTTGTTGTAAAAGAGATTCCTATTGAAATGTATGGAATCCTTACAATACTGTACACTTGAAACACTTATCTCGCTCTCTTAAGTACCAGATTGATTTTAAAAATTGCAAATCCACTGACTCCTTAGAGAGTCATCTTTCCAGGCAATACCTTCCCCTTGGATTAGATTTATTTCTATATTTTTTCTGCGGACTATGGTTCTCATCTTTGTTTTTTCACCATGTTTTGGGCAGTTTATCCCTTGGCTTTCTTCGGGGTTTTTATTCATGGTCAGAAGAATGCAGTTTTGATTTTGTGGCTTTCTATGTAACAGTTTATCAACTAAGCGATATGATTTCCTTTCAGTTAAAGATTAAAATTAAGCAATGAAAATTTCCATAGATATTTAAATATCCATCTAAATACCTAATTTGATATCGTACAATAATGGCCCTAAGGCTTAAAATTAGTATGAAAACAAAAAAAAAGTTAGAAAACGTGAATTTTTATTAACTCATCCATAAGTAAAAACAAGATAAAATCATTTGAAAAACAGAAAAACAAACAACGAAACCAATTTTTATACGATTAGAATAAGGAAAATTATGAAAATATTTACAATTAAATTCATAGAAAAATTTTGATTCACTTTTTAAAATAATACTAAAAAAATTTTTATTTTTTTCTATGATCATTTAATTAAATTTGAATTCGGATCAAACTTTTAAACAGTTTTGAAATAACGTGGATGAAATGTACATATTATAGGATTTACATATACTCATAAAAAATGGAAAATATATTCCAACAGTATGTTATAAATTAAATGACTGATTTTATACATAAATTATTAGCTTTATTATTTTATCAAATTCAGCAATCTAATTTACGATATATATATATATATATAATATATATAATATATAATTTATTAGTGTGCATTGGCTGCAAATAACTTTTTTGGTATGTGTGTGTGTAATTGGTTGCTGTCATAAAATCTTATACAGCAGACAAGGCCATCTTGATAAACTAGTCGTAAAGGATTTTAGGTAAAGCACTTTAAAATTTAAATATAAAAAACAATTAAGCTAATAACAATTTTTTGTACATAGTTTTAGATCCAAATAATGAAGTATAAATTCCAATGATTAAACAATATACAGTTTTCCTTTTTAATAATTTCTCAAACCCTTTTTTTTAAAATTCTAGCCAGAATTGTCCATCTTTCGTCATCACTTTATATTTTTTCTAGACACAAGTTCATTTTCGAAGATCATGTCAAACTGACGCTGATGTTTGAGTGAGTGAGTGTGTGATTAAGAGGGAGAAAGAGAGAAAAAACTTCTTTGATTTTTCTTCTTCTTATACTACTGCTGCTGCTGTTGTTGCTGCTGCTTTGCTGTTTATCTCTTCTCTATTTTTTAAAATCAGTCAATTTCTGGCGCAGTTGTAAGATCCCAAGGTATTTCTTTATTCTTCAGTGTCGCTTTGAGAGTGTTAGACTCGGTCTTTGCAATGTTTGCCATCGGAAAGGTTGAAAATGATTCCATTTACAATTACGCATGCTTCCGCAGAGTTCTTCCTCTTTGAGGTTCGGGCAAATAAGACCGTGGTTTTTTCTTTGCTGTGTCACAAAGCGGTGCCTTTCTCGTCTCCCGAATCCACATGATTTTGAACATTCGCTCCAGTGTCCCCAGTTACTTACAAGACAATCAAGTGCTGTACCTGAGGAAAAAAAAATCCAGAATTAGTGTTGTATGCCGACTCCATCCCCACCACTGTATTAGACTATTGGAAGAAAAGTTACGTTATGGGCTGAGATTGACATTTCTTATCTACTTATTTTCATTTTCAATGCTAAAAATCACATCAGAAAAATAAAATGAATAGACAAGAAATGTCTATTTTTAGCCACACACACACACACACACACACACACACACACACACACACACACACGCACATATATGAATTATATAATTGATTTATTATTTGGATAATTGGTCATTATAAATCAAATGAACAATCTATTACATAAACAACGTTACGAGTTTAAATAACGAAACAGGTGTCTAGGTACTCCTAAATTTATTCATGTTATTTATAAAATAGTTCATTGAATTTACAATGTCTCTCTCTCTCTCTCTCTCTTACTGTCTCTATCCCTATCCCAGAGCCTTAATTGCATTCCTTAGAAGATTTCGAGATTCTCCTACTACTACTTTTAGTCGTTTATTTTACTTACGTTTTTCTTATCATATCTTTTCTTTCTTTCTTTCTTTTTCCTTTTTCTTTCTTTCCTTCTGTCTTTTTTTCTTTCTTTTTTCTGTCTTTCTGTTTTCTTTCTTTCCTCCTCTCTTTCTTTCTTTCTTTTTTTCTTTCTTCCTTTCTTTCTAAACCTTACCTTTACTAAAAGTTCTATCTTACTCTTTTTCTCTTCCTTTCTTTCATTCCTAACTTTTTTCTGTTCGTTAATTTATTTATTTATTTATTTTTCTCTTTCTTTCTTTCTTTCTTTCTTTTTTTCGTTTTTCTTTCTTTCTTTCTTTCTTTATTTCCTTATAAACTCAGTCTCTTCACAAATGGCTTAAAAAACCTCTTAAAAAGAGGAAAGTTACCAATAAAAAAGGATTTGAAAAAAAGAGGCCTTCTTTCTATATGTAAACCAATCGGCTATAAAACCCAGATCTTTGCCAATTTCAGCCAAGCGTTTTCGACTCAAAACTGAAAGAAGACCGAGGTAAACATAAAAAACAATAAAAAGATAAAGAAAGGACCTTGTCACGTGCTCGTTACGCATTATTTGAAGCTACAATTTAAACGAATCGCCTTTGTCACGGGTTAGTGATGCTCGCGCAACTAAGGTCACTAGGGTTGATAGAAACAACGACAAAAGCAAACCCCACAAAATAAAAAAATAAAAAAGAAATACCCCATTACTAACTGACTCCATGCTGTGCCCACTACCTTTTGCGTCAAAGAAAACACCCGAAAATAATAGGCCCTATTACATAGTGGTCCATTATTCATTTGTCTGAGGAGGTTGGGTGTGCAAGAGAGATTTCTAAATAAAAAAACGCGACAAAAATGAAAGGGAAGACTGACTAAAGAAAAAAAAACGAAAAAGAAATTTGGAAAGCATTTAGTTGGTCAAACGAATTCATTTGTATCACTTTTCATCATGGGAGTTGGAGGAAAAGAAAGTGGGGGGAGTAGAGAGAGGTAAGTAGTGACAATGGTAGTAGATATATAAAAAGAGGAGGAGGAAGGTTATAGAGAGCGAGGATGAGAAGGAAATGAATAAATAAACAGAGAAAAGGGAAATGAAAGAAAGAAAGAAGGAAAAGAAAAGAAAAAAGAAAGAAGAAGAAGGAAGGAAAGACAAAAAGACAGAAAGAAGAGAAAAAAGAAAGAAGAAAATAAATAAATAAAAAAAAAGACAAAAAAAAGGAAATAAAAAAAAAATGAATAAAGACAGGAAAAAAAGAAAAAATAAAGAAAGTAAGGGAGAACGAAGGAAAGAAAGAAAAAGTAGAAAATAAAGAAAAGAAGAATGGAAGGAAGGAAGGAAGAATGAAAGAAAAATGAGTAAGAAAGGAAGAAAAGAAAAAAAAGAGAGAAAAGGCAAAAATGAATAAAGAAAAGGGAAAAAATGAAAAAGAAATGAATAAGAAAACATGAGAAGGAAAGAAAGAAAGATAATATAATTAAAATGATAAAAGATAGTGTGCATAAAAGAAAGAACGACTGAAAGAAAAAGACAGATAAAATGAAGGAAAAAAGGAGTTTTTAAAAATTATTTTGTACATGTTTTACGACATATCAACCATTTTAGGTCAATTAAAGCTGACAACAATCATTTGTGAAAACGTTAGTTTTTGTCCACACTTGTTTTTTTAATAACACAATATGCGCTATTTAACCCATAGCTGTAGGGAATGTGGAGATTCATACCTTTCCAATCGTATTAGTCCGAATATGGACGCAAACGGAACGACTGGGATTCGAACTTGTGTACTACTTTATAGTTAATAAACCAGAACGCTACAGTAACAAAATAACCCCCCCTAGAAAAACTAACCAACTAAATAACCAATCAACCAATCAAGGTAACAAACAAACAAATAAACAAACAGACAAATAACAAAATAACTATCTAACCAATCAACTAAAAAAAATTAGAAACAAAACAGAAAAATAGTTAACCGAACTACAAGCCAACCAACAGACCAACCAACCAAATGACCAACCATATTACTAACAAACAAAATAAGCAAGCAAAGTAAACTAACCAATAAAAGAATCAACCAATTTAACAAACCGAACAACTAACACGATACTCAAAGAACCAACCAAAAACAAACAAACAAACAAACAAGCAGTCAAATAACCAACCATTCATCCTTCCAATCAATCAATCAACCAGCCAAAAAACCAAACACTAACCAACCAACCAAATTAATCAACCAACTAACCAGTTAGACAACCAACCAACCAACCAACCAAATAACTAAACAAAAAACGAACCAATTAATCAAATATCCAACCAACCTAATTACTAACCAAGAGAGAAACCAAATAACCAACCAACCAACAAACAAACAAATAACCAATCAATTAACCAACTAACTAACAAACCTAACCTCACGGTATTGTAAGCCCTTTTGTTGTACAAACAATATTTTAAAGTCAATATTTTCGAATCCAGTAGAATTAAATTTAGTGTAAATCTTTAAATGCGTTTTTTGAATAAAACATGTACCACATTCTCGGAAGGTCTAACGACTTGAACGTCTTGAAGGCGGGCGACTAATTTGTTATCTAATTCCCGACGCGCGTGCGCACTGCCAGCTCGTTTTAATTTTTGTGAATATGAACAGCTCGATTTGGTAGAGACTAGAAAGGTGGACATCTCTATCTCTCTATCCTTTTCTCGCTTTCTTCCTTCTCCCCCCTCTCTCTTTATCTATCTATCTCTTTCCCACGCTCTCACGCTCTCTATCTCTTTCTTTCTTTTTCTCTCTCTATTTATCTTTTTGAACAATAGAGAGCAACAGTCCCCAAACCACTTCTCCAAGCCTCTTCCTCTTATTGTGAAGAGACAATTTGCGCTCCTTACCCAGCGGCCATATTCTAGTTCTCGCATCATTTCTCGTCTGCGATCTCGTATTTGCTCGGCCATTTTTAATCTATAAAATCACTGAGGGCCGATTTGGTGCCACTAATTCAAACTCGCTGTCGAATTGGATTTTCCATGATTTTACGATAAACATTCGCTAAATGACCCACCGGACCGTAGGGGAGGAGAAGGTTTGGCAGAGCTGGGATTGAGTGGAGGGGGAATTACTTGACTAGTTCATTATTTAGTTTAGTCTGTTTTATTTTTTGTTTGTTTTATTTTTTGGTATTTCTTTACTTTTCATTCTTATTCCTTCTCCTATCGTTTGTTCTTATACTGAACAGTCAATGATATAAGATTTTATAAATGATACCTTATTTCCTATTTTTCATTCCTTCCCGTTTATCATTCCTTTTTCTATTCTTCTTTTCTGTTAATTTTCCTTGTTTCGTTCGTTCGTTCTTTCGTTCGTTCGTTCTTTGCTTCAATTTTTCATTCCTTCCCTTTTTTAATTTTTTTTCTATTCTTCTTATCAGTTTATTTTTCCTTTTTTTCGTTCGTTCGTTCGTGCTTTCCTTCTATTTTTCATTCTTTCCCTTGTTTTCATTTTTTTTTCTATTTTTCTTTTCTCTTTTCCTTTTTTTCGTTCGTTCGTTCGTTCGTTCTTTCCTTCTATTTTTCATTCTTTCCCTTGTTTTTATTTTTTCACAAATGATAGCTTCTTTTTTTCATTTTATTTTTTTTTCTTTCCTTTTTTGTTCTTTTCTTTTTTTTTCTTTTTTCCTTCCTTT
The DNA here is from genome assembly GCA_036873565.1 of Xipholeptos notoides. NCBI lineage: Eukaryota > Metazoa > Mollusca > Cephalopoda > Idiosepiidae > Xipholeptos > Xipholeptos notoides. The sequence goes on along the minus strand of JAYKTE010198406.1, from coordinate 655 downwards.
ATTTTTTCTTTCTTTTGTTTTTCTTTCCTTTGTTTTTCTTCCTTTGCTTTTTCTTTTTTTTTTTCCTTTGTTTTTTTTTCTTTGTTTTTTGTTCATTTTTTCCTTCTTTGTTTCTTTTATTTTCTTTCCTTTGGTTTTTCTTTCTTTCTTTTTTTTTCTTCTTTAAGGCCTTGATGACTAATCATTTTATTTCGTTATTTCAAAAAGTATATTTTTTTCTTTCCCGTTTTATTTAATTTATTTGTTTGTGTTTAACCATTTAAAAAAATTATTCTCTTTCTTTTGTTCTTTATCAGACAAGATAAACCATTTACAAAAAACATTTTTAATTGTTTCTCGGAATCCTTGAGATGTGTAAAGTTGTGACGATGGTGATGATGGTTCTTTCTCACCTGTGGGTGTGTAGTCTTCTGGCCATTCTCACACTCGCGTCGATGGACGGTCGTCTCTTGGCTGGCAGGGGTCGGACTGGAAATCTGCAAAGGGCTCTACTTACAATTTAGATGTTGTTCCGGACCCTTCCCAGAGTCCAGGAGAGGGGCTTCTCCCTGCTGTCCATCTCCGTGCCGATGATCTCTAAGGTGTTGGGCTGGAATCAAGATGATGTACAACACGAAGACGGACATTTTAGGTTAACCATTTTTATTTCGCCAAC
>JAYKTE010198296.1:0-12454 GCA_036873565.1 Xipholeptos notoides | reverse complement strand
GTGTGTGTGTGTGTGTGTGTGTGTGTGTTTGTGTGTGTGTGTGTGTGTGTGTTTGCTATAAGAAAGATAGGAAAAGAGATTGTCAGGCTTTGTTTCACTTTTTATAAAGATCCTTGCTCAACTTTACATCCCCACTCGGACTTATCTGCCGTTCACAGCTGCTTAATGAAGATAATCTCCTTCTTCGCTTTTCTGGAAAAACCACCATGGTCTTTGCAGCTAGCCAACTTAATTTGTGGGATGGGAGTAGAGGGTTTTCAAACCTCAATTTAACCAGAATTCCCACCGAACGCATTCACTTACTTCATATTCAACGAGTTTAAACATAAAAAAGAACATGTTCATTGTTTCAATCCCACCACTGTCTAGGGTCACATGATCACACTGACAAAGAATCAATAAAATTGGGTTGTTCGAAAAGTAATGCCTTCTATGTTTTTATTTTGGCGGAATGAATCAGATGTGAGTACAAACTGCGTTGTTTTAATGACTGACTTTATGCATTCTTGATCTGAAAGTCCCATCTCTCTGTTGCAGTCATGGCATGAAAATTTCATATCTCTGTTGCAGTCTCTGTTGCAGAAAAAAATTGAACCGATAAACTTTCACCAGGTACTGTTGAACGTTTACGAAGCCGATGTAGTTGATATCAGCACAGTTAGGAGATGGGTTCGTCGATTTCAGAGCGGGAACAGGGGCTTAGCGACAAACACCAACGTTCCAAAAGTGATTTAACTTAAAATTTGGAAGATTTGCAAAGATGGGGCTGCATCTGAGAAATTAAACATGAAGTTCAGTCAACATAATAATGCAATTTGCAATCCACTTTGATGCAGTTGGGCACAATAAAAATAATAGAAGCATTATTTTTGGAACGACCCGAGTAGCTTTTCAGAAAAAGGAAAATATAATTATATGGGGTTCGCATGTTGCGCTCTATCCAATTAAGAAGATGTATGAGTTGTTAAATGCACGGATTTTGAAATTGCAATAAATGAGTTCGAATACTGGTCGAGTCATTACATTCACTCCCGATTACTTCCTATTGACAGGGCTAGCTAGCTAGCTAGCTCAACAGAAAAACTTATCTCAGTGAAAGGCAGCACTTTCCGAAACCCAGGTGGATGCTGCCCTCTAGTCCTAGCAGATTATTACGTCTAAGTGAGGAAAAATTCTAAAAGAGAAAACCTACATACTTATAGATGAAGTGGCAGGGCAACTAGCCTGAGTGCACATAAAAATGATTTTGTGTCAAAATACAATGTCCACGTTCACATTCGCTTCGCCTAGATGTAACTCGTTCACATGGAAGGGTGATTCTGATTTTGAAGGCATGTGAAACCCATGATGCATTTGAGACGCTGGCTGTTTCCGGCACTAGAGAAGTTTGTCGTCTAAGAATTTTCTCCGGAATTGAAGCTATCAGTAAACAGCTTACCCTTCCTTTCTAGAACTCTCATTTTGGCTTTGCGCTGTTTTTTTAGTTTTTTTTGTTTTTGTCTTTTTCTTATATTTCTACGCCTTTAGATTTATATAATTTATTTTGAAAGAAAAATATATCAAATGCAATTAAGTTTTGATGAACAATTTTCAAATCTTAAAAACTTTTGCAGAACTGCTGGGATTAAAAATTGGATAAGTTTGAGACCACAATATAAATATATAAATCAAAAACAGGTAACCACACAAACGGACACGGAAAGATATGTATAGAGAGGGACATAAAACTGGATGGATGGATGGATGGATAGATAGATAGATAGATAGATAGATAGATAGATAGATAGATAGATAGATAGATAGATGGATGGATGGATGGATGGATAGATAGATAGATAGATAGATAGATAGATAGATAGATAGATAGATAGATAGAAAGAAAGAAATTGCTTTATAATCACTTGTTTCTTCCTGTGTATACAGTTGCTTTTAACTGATTCAAGTCGTTAGCATATGCTAGATCCACCATCGAGTTTTTCCGAAACCAATGACTTTTTTTGGCTCGAGTTCAATATGGTGGCCACTTTGCTATTCCACTCGGCACTGACAATAGCAGATTTAGTGATGTTGATGTTATTGTTATCGAATATTCCAACCACAACCCCAAACCTTAACTTAAAACGCCCAGTGATGCAAAGAAGCAAAAATTCTTTATGGAAAGAGAGAGCCAAAACAATGGAATGGAAGAAAAAAAATGTTAAAATTGTCTATTTTTAACTGGATTTGATGGTTGGACATAACGAAATATTTGCTTGGCGGAGTAGGAAAATAAGAAGGGGTGAGGAAAATGGAGAAAACAATGAGAATTGGGAGGTGGGGGTCTCGAGCAGTGGGAGCAAGAAGAACTTTGCGAAAAAGGGATAGGGATTGGTGAGAGGAAAGGAAAGGAAGTAGTAGAAAACTCGACGAAGGGAACAACGAAAAGAAAAAAGAAAAAGAAGAAAATAACAAAAGTTGAAGAAAGAGAAAAGAAAGAAAAAGAAATGAAAGAAGGAAGATAAAAGAACAAAGAAAGAAAGAATTAAGATAAGAAATAAATGAATAAATAAATAAAGGATAAACAATAAAGGAAAGAGAAAAAGAGGACAAGAGAAAGAAAAAGAAAAAATTGTCAAAAAAAGATAAAAGGAAATGAAAGAAGAAAGAACGAAGGGAAGGGAGTAATAAGAAAGAAAGAAAGAAAGAAAGAAAGAAAGAAAGAAAGAAAGAAAGAAAGAAAAAGAACTTCGGAAAAAGGGAGAAGGGGTGGAGAGAGGAAAGGAAGGGAAGTAGTTGATAGTCGACAAAGGTATCAACAACAAAAAATCAAAAAGGAAAAGAAAAAAGAAAGAAAGAAAGAGAGAGAGAATGGTAGAAAAAATGTAAGAAATAAGAAAGACAGAACGAAAGAGAGTAGGGAAGTAGGAAAGAAATAAATAAATAAAAGACGAAAGAAAAGAAAAGAAAATAAAGCAATGAAAATAACATCGAAGAAGAGAATAAAGAATATTAAGAAACCACCGCTAAAAAAGAAGACTGAATCAAAGCTAAGATGAATTAAATGAAATTGCAAAAGTTCGAGGGACAACAGAACAAAAATTGAAAAAGGGAAAAAATGAGAAAAAAGTAGAAATAAAGAAAAACAAATTGAGAAAAGGAAAAATGTTAAAAAATCTATTAAATAAAATATTAGCTTTATAGGCCATGTTGTCATCGGAAAAATATTTTATGGTTCATAAAAGCTGAGGGCGTAATTCTTTAAAAAAATGTTTCCATAACTTTTTCCCTAGCGAAATTTGATTGCATTAATTAATTTATTTCAATCTTAATCCACAAGTTGGATGCTGAAATTTTGGATAGCTTTGTCCACAAATCTGGCTAGTTAGAATTCAACTCCAAAATCTGATCAATTACAATTCAGCTTGCCACGATGTTCACTCCCATTAACAAAGGTTTTATTAAAGCTTTTTGTATTATCAAATTCTCACAAATGTACACTTAAGAAAATTAGTATGACGTTCAGGGGAGTATTGACATTCTTTTGCCTATTTTTTCTTCCATCTTAAGTTTATGTCAATATAAGGAATAGTTATAGGAACATACTGACCAAATTTAAGGTAAAATCTTGAACCCTAATTAGAGTTATGAAGAAAAATGAAATGTATCCAATATTTTGTGTGGCACTGTAACCTACACAACACACACACACACACACAGACACACACACACACACACATATATATATATATATATATATATATAATAACAGGGAAAAAACATTTACTTTTACTAATTACCATATAGTCAAAGACTAACAATTTGGAAGTTATTCTTATTATTATTCTTAAAAAGGGGTAAATAAAATGAATTAATATCATAAAGAATAATGATAAAAATAAGTTCTCCCATTTTTTCCCTCTCCATCTAAACTGTTCTCCTTTCAAAATATGTCACTTAGTCAAAGTAAATATTTTTTCTTGTTCTTAGAAATACGTATATATGTTTGGTACCACGAAAAACCTGATGATAACATTTCAGTGCAGCTAAATTAATTACTCAGACAAGATAGATTTCCCCAGATTTTGTCCCCAAAAGCAAAAGAAAATATAAATGAGATTAGTAATTTTCCGCTTGTTTGCTTTTGTTTTGTTTTTGTTTTTTTCGGCATTTCAACCTTTACGGCCATTTATTTCCAAGAACAAACTTTTTGATTAACGTTCTTTCGTCAACACCGATTGTTACAGTTTTGTTTTGGTTCTATTAATAACATCGTATTAACTATTTAATCCGTAGCTGGGGGGGGGGGGAGAATGGGAATTCATATCTTTCCCCTGGGTATTAGTCCAACATTTTTTTTTAATATTTGAGTTTTGGAATCTAACTGTTATCCTTATCGATAAGTGCTTCAATCCTAAGCATTTTCATTCTTTTTTATTCAATGATAAACTTAATATTAATGATTCAAACAAACGCCGGCTCTGTCTTTTAAATGTATTAATTGATAGAAGCATTTTTTGTTTGTTTGTTGTTTTTTTTGTTTGTTTGGTTTTTTGGGGGTTTTTTTTTGGGTTTTTTGTGTGTGTGTGTGTGTGTCTGGATTGGTTAAGAAACAAAAAAAGCTGTATTCGTAATTATGCCAGCAATTATGGACACAAATGTTTCATTTTTCTAATTTTCTTTCGGGTCAACATCTTTTTACTAATTCCATCTATTCTGCTGCATAAATCTCGATTCCTGTTATTTTTGGCAAAAACACTTCGGACAAAACTATCTTTGGCGTTTCTGAATTCTTGCTGGCGTTCTTCGCTCAGCCAAATATCTTTTATTAGTCACGGATTTTTTTTTTCAAAATCATTGTTCGTGTTTATTGTGCGGGAGTGCGTTCTTAGTTTGTAGTTGAGGCTTTGTTTGTTTTGTGTGTGTGTGTGTGTGTGTGTGTGTGTGTGTGCCTACTTAGCGTGGGGTGGGAGCAGGGTGGTAAAAGCGTGGGAGTGCTGTTTATTCTTAGGGTGATTCGAACGAAGCTTGTATAATATACATCTATCTTTCAGTCTCTTTCTCTCCCTCTCACTCCCTCTCTCTCTGACCCACTCTTCCTAGATGTGCAGACACATACACTCACGAGCACACACATACCATATATATATATATATATATATATATATATATTCTAATTCTACCCCCAAACCCAGGAACTCAAACACTTGTTTGTTTGTTCATTTTGTTTTATGGCATATCAACCTTTTTAGATTATTTAATGCAGAAAATAATTATTTTGTCCACACGTAGTTCTTTGAATAACACGATATGCACTTTTTAAGCCATAGCTGCCGGAAATGTGGGAATTCGTACCTTTCTTAAGAGTATTGGTCCAAATGTGAACGTAAACGGAACGGTTGGGATCCCAAATTGTAAGACAAGAATAGTAAGAAAAATAATTTGAAAGATTACGTTACTATTCAATAAAACATGTATTAACAATTTTAAATATACGTTTGTGTATCATATGTATATATGCTTATCTAAACTTATGGAATTAAAAATATAGATATAAATCCTAGTTTTTCTTTTTCTAACAGTACAATTTTTTTTCACAGCAGTATATGTGATTGTTTTGGTAACAGTGTATCTTTGAGAAATCGCCGAAAAAAAACAATATTTAATTGCTGCAATTTTAAACTTTTAAGGTCGTTTTCTTAATCAAGAATAACGATTGAAAAAAAATTGTATCAATATTTAAATTGAACCACAACTATTAAAACCATCGCATTACCACGGTTACGAAATTGACCTGCCCTACTATACAACCTCTATCTTGGATGCCCAAGTTTTCTGATCAGGGTTTTACCTTCTTCTAAATTGAATACTACGGAAAACCACTAAAAACTACTCTGAGTACTCTATGGACTCTTTACCTAGAAGGGTTCCTTTCTTTAATTTTAAATAGTACATCTGCACAGGTTTTAGAAACCAATGTTGTCCTTACACTCAAATGAGTTACTTTCTCCGAGTTAGCGAGCCTCATCTGCCTGGAGCAACCGAAAGTGAACATAAATGTTTGGTTTGGCTTTTGGAATAGGTCTTGTACTTACACTCAGACGTTTTGCTTCTTCTGGGTAAGCGAGTTTCATCCTCCCGAATCAACAGAAGGTTAGCATAAATGTTCAATTTGTCTTTTGAAATCAGTGTTGTCCTTACACTCAGATGAGTTACTTCATCCGAGTTATCGAGCCTCATCTTTCGGGAGCAACCGAAGGTCAACATTAATGTTCGACTTGGCTTTTGAAATCAGTGTTTTTCTTACACTCCTCGGAGTAAGCGAGTCTCATCTGCCCGAAACAACTGAAAGTGATCGACTTGAATTTGAACTAGTGCAATAGGATTCCAAATTCCGGGCCATGACGACCGCTCTTTCTAGAAGGTCACGAGGGGAGAGTGGTAACGACTAGATTCTTTTCAAGTTAGAGCCCGACTTGATTTAAGGTGGTAAGTCAAAGGCTTTCTCTAATTTTCTTCGTTTTCAAAGCGTCATTAGAAAAAGTGAATATATAAAGGAATGAAGACAAACAGTAAGACAAACAGTAAGTAGTACGGCAAATGGAAGTAGCATAGACGGTTAGGTTGGAAACCACGATGTGGGAGGAAAAGTGATGCTTGGAATACTGGCCAACATGCCTTTGAGGTGAGGTGGAAACATATATGAGGTTTTTATAAAATTGAAAGGTTGTGTGTGTGCGTGAGAGAGAGAGAGAAAGAAAGAGAGAGAGAAAGAAAGAAAGAGAGAGAGAGAAAGAAAGAGAGAGAAAAAAAGAGAGAGAGAGGGAAGAAATTATGGAGGAGGGAGAAGGAATTTTAAGAACGAAGTAAGGAATGGGAGAGTAAGATTGGGGGGTAGATAAGAAAGAAAGAAAGAAAGAAAGAAAGAAAGAAAGAAATGAGGAAGGAAGGAAGGAAGGAAGGTACAGGAAATAAAGAAAGAAAGAAAGAATGAGAATAATAAAGGGAGTGATAATACTAGAAAAGTGAAGGAAGGGAAGAAAGAAAGAAAGAAAAAAGGAAAGAAAGAAAGAAAAAAAATGAAAGGAAAAAGTACGAAAATACAAACACGAAAGGGAAAAAGCCAGAAAAGAAGGAGAGAAGGAAGATTGGAAATGAAAAATAAAATAAGAATAAATGAATAAAATAAAGAACAAAAAATGAAAAGAAGAAGACAGAAACAAAGAAATTAAGTAAGAAAGAACATCAAATGGAATTAAGAAAAGAGAATCAAAGAACAAATAAACAAGTTAGAAAAGCATTTCTTGCAGAGCAGGAAAATTGTTAAACAAAATGTTTTTACAAAAAGCTTTAAAGATAAAGATACAAGATTTAATTCGAAAATCATCAATTTTCAAAGTGCATACACGTTTATGAATTTTACAAAGTAGTGTATAAAGATTTAATTTAAATTGAATCTTAAAAATTACCTTGAATTTTGTTTATGCAAGGTATATTTTGTTGCACTTAAGAAAAATAAATGTATCTATTATTTAACAGTTAATGATATAGATCTATAATTTTCAACTAAAATCCTTTTTAAAAGTGCAACAAAATGTACATTCAGCATTCTTTTATTAACGGACTGTTGTCTCATCTGTTGTCCTATCAAAGGTCGCGGTTAACCACCTGACGAAAGCCAGAGGGATAGTTGGCCGAAACGTCTTGTAATAACACCTAATCCAAGATGAGGACAACAATCTGCTAATAAAAGATTGATTAATTATGAAAAGCCTCATCTCAATAAAACTCCTAAAAAATGTATATAATTACGAACTCGATACGGACCCGAAAAAAATGAAAGAAATAATAATTGGATATATACGACCAAGTCCAACCTTCATCGCCCTTCGGGGCCCATGGCATAGCGGATAGAAGTGTTGACGTCTAGAGGGTTCCAGGTGAACATTGGCAGAAGATAGCGGTTTCGATTCCTACCCAAGCCGACCTTGGTCAAAAACGAGGTGCGATAGACAACAACTATGGATGGCAGTGATTGCTGAGGAGGCGGTTTCAAAACTCAAAATTTCTATCTGAGGTCGCGGTGAACCACCTGACGAAGGTCAGAGGGATAGTTGGCCGAAACGTCGTGTAATAACACCTAATCCAAGATGAGGACAACGGTCCGCTAATAAAAGATTGCTGAATTATAAAAAGCCTCAACTCAATAAAACTCCTAAAAAATAAAAATAAACATAATATAAATGTACATTACATAAAATAACTTCAAGGTAATATATACTTATATAACATAATTCATTTATGATATCATCGTATGCCGATAGGATGAAATTTTCAAAAGCTACCATTTTGGTAAGTTTCAATTACTTTAAGAGTAATTTCCTTCTACTTATATAACATAATTTATAATATTTATTTATTATTATTTATAATCAGCGCTAATAGAATATTTTGTATTTAATCAGGATTGACACTACAAAATGAATAAAAGTAAACATCCTTGACCACGAAGACAATAATACATTCATATTATTTACATACCGATGACTTCATTACCTTGAGATGGCACCCTTCATTATTCCTTACGTATCTGAAAACTGACAACATCTGATTATTTCTTACAAAAACTTTGAAATAACTTCTGTAAATTTTGAAATTCTATAAAAAGGAAAAGTCTTTATAATTAACTAGGGAACATATTTCATATAGATTTCATTTACAAATATCCAGTGCTAAACGAGAAAATAGATATAAAAATTCAAAAGGGACTAAAAAGCGGAGACAGCCATTTATGTCCTCGCTATGCGAAAAGCGATTTTAAGCGCCTTTACATAAATAGAAAGTTATTTTATTTTATTTATCATTTTTTTATTTAAAGAAATTAAGAAGAAAAATATAATTCAAAAACGAGAAAGAATGAAACACAGAAAAATGGAGTAAAAAAGAACAGAAAAAAAGAAAAATATTAATAAATGAATAGTGACAAAAGGCATAGATAAAATAAGGAAAGAAAGAAAGAAAGAAAGAAAGGGTGTAATACAGAGAGAAATAGTGAATGAAAATAATGAATAAATAGATAAAGAAAGAAAGAACTAATGAACAGGTATTAAATTGAACGAAAAGGAAAGAAGAAAGAAAGAAAGAAAGAAAGAAAAACGAATAAATGAGTAATAATAATGATAAAAGTAGAAAGGAAGGAAGAAAGAAAGAAAGGACTGAATGGAGGTAGGTAGGTAGGTAGGTAGGTAGGTAGGAAGGAAGGAAGGAAGGAAGGAAGGAAGGAAGGAAGGAAGGAAGAAAGGAAAAGAAGCGAAAAAGATGAAAGCAAACGAAATGTCATGAAGAGAAAAGTGATGTGTAGGAGACAGGAATGTACGAACGAATTGAATAAAGGATGAAAATAAAAAGAAACAAAGAAATAGATATAAAGAAACAAAACAAGCGAGAAAGAAGAAAAGTAAGAAAGGGAATTTTTTTCAAGAAAAAAACATTGTCTAAAGTGCCGCCAAAAGAAACATTAAATAATACAAATAAAATTAGAATTACAAAGAAACTACTACCATCAACATAGACAAATCACGTTCAAACTTTGGTCATGGTGATGGTTTGGTGTGGGTAATGGTGGTGGCGGAGTTTGTGGTGGTGGTGGTGGTGGTGGTGGTGGTTTTTGTGAGGGTTCCATGTAGTTAATGGTGGCGGTGTTGGTCTGGTTGTAGTGGTTTGTTTTGGTTAATGGTGGTTTTGGGGCTGGTTGTGGTTTGTGGGGATGGTGGTATGTTGTGTGTTGTGTTGTGTTATGTTGTGTTGTGTTGTGTTGTGTTGTGTTGGTAATGGAGCTGGTGGTCGTGCTAGTGGTTTATGGTGATATGTTGTGGGTTGTGTTGGTGATGAAGCTGGTGGTGTTGGTGATGGTGCTGGTGGTGGAAGAGCTGGTGGTGGTGGTGGTGGTGGTGAGATGTTGTTGTTTTTTTGGTGTTGGTGGTTTGTTGTGGGTAAAGGTGGTGGTGGAGCTGGTGATGTGGTGATTTAGTCGAGATTAGCAGACTGTATTGATAACTTCACCTGAAACTTCATCTGTATCTCTCTCACATAGACTTTCTCGCATTCTTTCTCTCTCTCTAAATCGATAAGAGATTGGGCGCATGATAACCTCAAACATATGTTGGAAATACTAAACTGCTGTTTCGCTTGCATTATGAATTAATAACTAGCAATGTATATCCAGATTCCAAGAATTTAATCATAATAGCGAGCAGCAAACCTCTCACCGATTCAGCCAACCAATGATTTTGGTCGATGGTTCGAATTATATATATATATATATATATATATATATATAAAGCACTTCGATTTCTTGTGCAATTTTTGACCTCCTACATGAATATAATTTTTGTCTGTGTAAGATGAACTTCGTGTATGTCTGTCAAAAACACGACCCAAGAGTTATGCAAGAAACACCAGGATCAAGTTTCAATTGAGTTATTGATAATAAATGTAATCTATTCAAGCAAATACATTTTTTTAATTTCATTTATAATAAACATTTACAATACTCTGAAAATAAGTGTTTTTATTTCGTTGTATTAATCAAATGCTGTTTTTTTTGTTGGGGGCGAGAAAGTTGAATAGGATAAGTAAATTATTGGACAGTGTTTTCTCTATCTAGTGGAATATTTCTATGGGTTTCCGCTCTATTAAAAAGGTCGAAAAGCATTATTATATTGTTGGTAGAATACGTTGATCTTTCTGTCGGACTTTCGATCGATAAACCCTTCGGCCTTCTCCAAAACCAAGGAACTTCTTGTTGCAATTGTGAGTCTTCTCAGAATTTCGAACTCGACCCTTTATTCAAACCACGGGGGTAGACTACTTTCGTTCTGTTAATCATGACCACGTACGACGGTTAAGTCTTGTAAATGTATTCTCTATTATTATTTCTTTAATAAGGCTGTAATTACTAAGATTCCAAGGAGGATGAGAATAACAGCCTGAAAAACAGATCTATAAACTCTCAAGCCTCATCCCAAAGATTCCGAAACAACATTACTAAAGTAGTTTCAAAAACCGATACACATAAAAAATTTTGCTTTTAATATTCATTAAAGATAAAATATAAACATTGCTACTAGTTAACAAGGGTTAAAGTATCCCATTTGCACATGACAAGGTTGTTAAGAATTTTTCAGCCTTCTTATAGTTAATAGAGTTCGCCAGAGAATTTCAAGACGCACATTCTTCTCTCAAGGGGGCAACTCTATCTAGATGATGTTTAGCAGCTAAGCTGTGCAGTTTGCTCAGGTGCTCGGTGAAATGAAGTGAGAATGTAGTGATAGGTAACAGGTAGGAGAGTGCATGCTTCTCAACTAGAAGTCCTTGGTGGATTCGACTTCTTCTGTTCATGCCAATAGCTACCGACCAGCCTATTTGTTATGGTACCTAGTAATCCTGAGCAGTCACCTGTGTAAGTGTTGAATAGGCTTGACGTTACTTAACTTCGATAATCTGACGGGAAACTGTGTTTTCAACATGGTTTAACCGTACTGACTGCTTCTTTTCGAGCTAATAGCTACCGCTCTGCCTATTTGTTACGGTACCTCAGTAGTCACCCATCTGAATACTGAATAGGCTCGACGTGGCTTAACTTCGGTGATCTGACAAAAAACTAGGATTCCAATATGATTTAACCGTACTAAATGCTTCTTTTCAAGCCAATAGCTACCAACCTGCCTGGTATTTCAAAGTAGTCACCCATCTAAGCAATAAACAGGATCGGCGTTGCTTAACTTCGGTGATCTGACGGGAAATGGTGTTATTGTTTTTTTCTTTACAATCACTTTTTTGGAGGGGGTTTTTTGGTTATTTATTCGCAGAAAAAATTGTTTGTGTTTATATATCAACCCTCTTGGGTTATTAAATGTCGAGAACAATCATTTTATAATAAACTTTCTTTTTTTCCGCGCATGTGCACTATTTAACCCAGAGATAGAGGGAAAGTAGGGATTCATACTTTTCCTAAGGGTATTATTAGTCCAAATGTGAACGCATGCGTATTATGATTTCGAAGTCTGGTTGCTTACCCATTGTCCGAAGTTAATTTCACCTTGCAGAAAATGAATTGTGAAACTATAACTATTTGAAGAAATAATCATATCACTTATTTATTTTTTTATTTCTCTTGATTGCTGATTTTCCTATATTACAAATGGAAAAAAAACCGATGGACTTTTATTCTGATAAACCATGCATGAGAGGAGCGACGAATTCTGAATGCCGGATGCCGAACGAATATCCTGGAGCTTTTGGTTTATGGGGGAAAGACTGAAAGAAAGAAAGAAAGAAGAAAATTATGTAGTTAAAATGTAGATAAGGGCGATAAAAACGATGAATGAGGTGAAGAAGACGACGATGACGACGATGATGATGATGATGATGATGATGATGATGATGATGATGATGATGATGATGATGATGATGATGA
>JAYKTE010198185.1:0-12455 GCA_036873565.1 Xipholeptos notoides | reverse complement strand
GCTAATAAAAATATTCTTGAATGATAAAAAGCCTAATCTCAATAAAATAACACCTACTCCAAGATGAGGACAACAGTCCGCTAATAAAAAGATTCCTGAATTATAAAATGCCTCATCTCAATAAAACTCCTAGAAAAAATATATAAGATATTTAAGTTTTATAAACAAGGTTTGGATTTCTTTCTGCTATATTTTTGTGCTTGATAATGACAGATCTACTCGATCTCCCTTGCTAATGACAGATGAAAGACCACTGAACGATCAACTGACCAACGCCATTACAGTTTATATACAGCATATGGAAGGAAAAGGCAACCCGAAGCCGAAGATACGAAGAAGTGTGACGGCTATATAACACGAATATCACAAACTGCCAGGGAACTTGTGTATAATTGCAAAGCTTAGATTTTTACTGTTACGCTACGGACTACCATTTTAAACGAGAACAATGAATGTTGTTGTTTTTGTTTGTTTGTTTGTTGTTTTTTTTATTATTTCTATTCACTAAATTGCCAAACAATGTTTTTAGAGGTTTTATGTTCTTATCAGTGAACAAAAGGGGTGGAAGAGGTTTGACATGCATAAAATAAATAGAAATGATAAAGTGACATGAGGAAAACAAAAGGAAACAAAAAGGTAAAAATAAAATAATGTCTTGGGTTCATCAAAAACGACATTTTTTTTTTCAGATAAATTTTCTGTTTTCTCATGGCCGCTAGTTTGATATTACTGTCTCTCAACCCTTCCACGAAGTAGTTCTTCCCCTGGGTTAAAGCAAAAGGCGCATTCTGTCACCAATCTTATAAACTCTATCGGCCAAATACACTACCCTCTTATGGTATGCCCCCAGGCTTTCGTTATAGCCTTGCTTAATAAAAATCAACTCCTTTAGGTACTTTTGGGGACGATGCTCTATCCCGAAATGTTCGTCCAGGCGTTCCTTTATTTGTATCCATTTTATTTGAGGGCCGTTCACTAACTGTTGTACTATATTTCCAACAGTACCCTCTGTCTGTAATAGTTTCGTCAAGCGTTTAGTTAGATCCCTAACTAAACTCGCACACAAATGACTCGACAGAGAATCACATGAAAATAACGAAAATAAATCGAAACTGAAGAAGAAAAGGTGAAAAAATGTTTTAGTACTCATAGAACCTTCTTCGGAATTTTCTTTTCCCAGATTTTTCTTCCGTTTTGTGGACTGTTTGTGTGTTTGTGTGTTTGTTTTTTATTTGCGATTATTGTTCATCAATCAGTTATTTTTGGCGTGTATGTGTTGTAATCCAGTCGTCGTTTATTTTTTGCAAAGTCTTTTTTTTTTCAAATCATGTGTTCCTCTTATGTTGAAGAAGGAATGGTCACGAACACCAAATCATTTATGTACTATCACGGCACCAAATCGTTTATGTACCATAGTACCATAAAAATTCCACGTTGTTTTAATTCAATAAAATAGAAAACAATTCACAAAGAAAATTAGTTGAACACAAAAGTTATAGAAGAGACAAAATCTATTTATTTAAATAATTCTCTGTTGTCGTTGAGAGGGTGTATAAAAATCACTGTGGTTGTGAGCGAGTGTATACTTTTAAAATCAACTCGTTCTTCTAGATTCATTTAGTGCGAGCCATTCTTCTCTCTCCGGGAACCATCTGTCACTCTCGTCACCTGACGACCTTTAAACTCTGCTGCTCAGGTTAATGATTCTGATCCCACTGACAGATTTCAAAATAAAATCTTTTTTATATAAATTTTTCTAAGAACAGACACGTGACTCTGAAAACGCTACTCTCTCGAAAGTATGTATCCAGCCATTATATTACAGTTGTCTATCTCCCTCCCTCGACCCAAGCCGCCACAAAAAATAAATAAAAGTAATGCATAGAAGGTTGAATTGACACAAAGCCAGATTTAGAGTTTAAAAAGGATAGCATTAATATAGGGCATGTCCACCCGATAATGTTTTTAGGTAGATGAGTGCGTGTGAGTGTGTCTTTAGTTTATTTTACGGCATATCAACCTTTTTACGTCATTTAATGCTAGGACAAATATTTTTGTTTTTAACGACGGGTTATTTTCAAAAGCCACCAAATTGAACTATTTAATCCATCGATAGAGGGAATTGGAAAATTCATACCTATCCCAGTGGTATTAGTCCGAATGTGAATGTAAACGGAACAACTGGGTTTTTAACTCGTGTAATAAGATTTCGAAGCTCGAGTGCCCATCCACTGAACCAAGTTGAATTTCCTCCTTCCCGTGTGTATGTGTGTATGTCTTTAGCTTGTTTTACGGCATATCGAGATTTTTGGGTCATTTAATGCCGATGATATTTTTCATACCTTTCGCATGAGGTACTTGTCCAAATGGAACAACTACGTTTGGAACATGTTTATTACAATCCGACTTCTTATTCACTTGCCAAACTGACTTCCCTTCTCCCAGTGAGTGTGTGTATGCGTTTCAACTAATAATATATTTACACGTTAATTTTTAGGTAACAAACATGACAAATCATGATTTTGATTTTTAAAAAAGTATTGCTTCAGAATACATGTTTTGACTGCATCCATTTTGACAATTTACGGTTTTGATTTTGTGCAAAAAATCCAACAAAAAACAGAGAAGTTCAACAACCACGCAACAGCAGTCTTCGAGGTTCCTCCTCCAAAATCGGCATACGAACGACAGGAATCTGCGTTATTTCATTATATCGTTCGACATAAAACTTGGGGACACCACCATTTGCATTTTTCCTCTTTCGCGTTGACTGGATTCCACATGTAGCACACACGAAGAGATACTTCATCGGTAAGACATTTTCGTGGTAACCATAATTTTCCCCACAGCTTTGATGCCTTTGTTTCTTTGATTTGAAGTTTTTATTAATATCTTTTTCTTTGTTTCAAGTTAATTTTATAACGACAAATGACAATATAGTTTCGTTTGTTGCTGTTTTTTCTTTATGACACAAAAACGCTATTAACACAAAAGACGCGTATGTACGTATATAATCAACAAGTTACTTTTGAAAATGAAGGTAAACCTCAAAATATATATAAAGGTAATTAAGAAATAACTGGAAATGCCATCTTTTAATATCATCATCATCATCATCATCATTATCATCATCATCATCATCATCATCATCATTATTATTATCATTATTATTATTATTATTATTATTATTAATAATAATAATATTAATAATAATAATATTTAGAATATATCTTATTCTACTTATTCTACTTTCGTTAAATGTAAATAGATTTACCAACTCTGTACGAGAACTATAAACTGCATAATATATATACAGAATAATGTATATTTTAAAGATAGACATTTTCCTGTATATCTGTTATGCGGTCTATAGTCCCCATCTTTACATTTGTTAAATTTGCAACTTTTCGGACGATTAACCTTCTTCGGGTAATGGGGCTTTTCTGTCTATAATCTGGACCAAGTCTGCACACTGATATATTTGTATTCTCAGTCATAGTGTGTTTAATTTAATTTTTTTAAACAGAAAGTCTGCGTTCTTCGTTTTCCTTTTTAATACTGAAGTACGTAAGGAACGTGTTAACGTTCTATAAAGGTAGAATAGTCCACATAATTTACATGCAAGTTCGAATCCCAGTCGTTCTGTTTACAGTCACATTTGGGCTAATACTCTTGGGAAAGGTATGACTCCCCACATTCTCTCCAGCTATTGATTAAATATTGCGTATTGTGTTATTAAAAAAATACGCGTGGACAAAAGAGCGTTAAACAAAAATGATTGTTCTGGGCATTAAATGACATAAAAAGGTTGATATAAGCATGATTTATTTACAAATTATACGAATTCATCTCAAAGATTCCAAAAAGATATAATTCAGTTGAATAATAAACATGATTATAGCGTGGAAATGAACTAAATGTATATCTATTATGCGGACTAAAGTCCTGATATTCATATTTCTTAAATTTAGTATTTCAGAGATGAGGCTTGATAATTTGTATATTCATTTTGTGGACTATAGTCCTCATCTTTGTATTTGTTAAATTTAGCATCCATTAGGTATGCAGAAATCGTTTCAACTTTAATTATAATTAATGAAAAATAGATAATCTAAGATTAATTAATTTTTCTAAGTTATTGATGGAAAAAAAACCTTTTTTTTTTATTCATCATTGATACGAGAGATAATTAAATAGTGAAATTTTAGCATGTTCAGAAAATCGGACCTAATAATATTGATTTTCGGAATCCTGGGATGAGGCTTGATAATTTGTAGATCTGAACGAAACGTTGTGAAGGTAACAATAAGGATAAGGACACCAGTCAGAAAAATAGATCTACTATTAATATTGAATTTATAGATATATGTTTTGTTCAACTAGTAATGTATTTAAAATAAAAACTAACTTTATTTCAAGATTTGTCTCTGATTTGACATTTGACTAAAAATGAGAAAGAAATATTAAAATTCCGAGTGAGTTATCTGCACTTGACTCGCTGTCCTTGGCACCAGATGGCTTTCCCCATACCTCAACACCACTCTAAACACACGCTTTAAATAGATGCTTTTGTTTTTTTAGCGGGTGGGTATCCGTGGGTAACCACACGTGTGAATTTGATTATCAGACCTGGGAGATATGTATAAATTAGGAAAGTTATCTCGAAAATAATCATATTCTTTGGTGTGTCAGGTAAGAGACGCATTTCGTTTTTTTTTGTTTTGTTTAATTTTTTTTTAAAGGTTGTCTTTATTTGACTTTGAAACCAACAAGCTGTATCTAAAAAGTTAATTACAGAAATATCTTCTTTTTTTCTTCTTTACTGAGGTGTATTTTGATATTGGGAAAATTAAGCTGTGGGCCCAAAGGTCTATAAGCTCTAGTCATAGAAATATATTCCTAGTACAAAACATGTAAATTAATGAATACAATCTTAAACATTGCTCCTAAAATTCGGACGTTTCTTTTGCACCAACTTATATATATATATATATGATGGATGCCTTTGCATGTGTTACATTTTTAAATAGTCGACAGCAGCAGGTGTTTAAATTGGTTCCTTTACGACCGAACGCCAGATGTTGCTTTTAATGACAATATATTTATTCTAATGAATCTTGTATTCTATAGAATAATAGTTTGACTTTACTTCAGTAATGATATACTGTGTAAATGTTTTTATGTGGTGAGTGTTTTAAATAAAAACAAGAAAACGAGTCCAAGTTATTTCTTTATTCGAAGATTATATTTTATTTTTACGACCGGCCATTTGTAGCGGTTTTAATAACCTAACATCTCCCATACATATTGCTATGAGACGCTCTAATGGCCGAACGTAACTTTTCTCCGAAATTTGTGTGCAATCTATCTATATTTCTACATACCTGACTGACTGATTCTACTGCTAATCTATGGCCCTTAACTGCCAAACTGAACAGGCTAATAATTGCTTTTTACTTTTCTTATTAAACTAAAAAAATACATATTGAAATTTTCCTGCTATTGTTTTCTGAAAACACCATCCTGATCTTTTTTTAAACTTCACTAGAAGGCTTGCCTTGCTAGGTTGTTGCTTTGTGCTCATTTTAACCTGTATGTAATTCCAAGATATTTTTTTTATTTCTAAGAAAACTGCTGCAATTTTGTGAAAGTTAATTATCTTACTAAACTGAAATTATATTGATCAATGACCAACATTGCCCCCACATAGCGGACGCTACAGGCCCAAAACGATCCATTTTTTTTTTAGTTTAACTCATTAGTAGCTATTTTTCCGACTCAAAACCAAATCAAATTCTTTCCATAGGTCCAAATACCCCATATACGTCAAAAAAATAATTCTACCAAAAAAACGTTTAACCACCGTAGTCAAGGAAGGAAGCAATATGAACGTATGTTAGTTTGTGGAAGAATTGCCCCCTTTCGCGACGTCAGTCTGTTAATTAATTTTAAGACTCGTCAGACGAAACTAAACCTGGCTATAATATTTGACGAGTTAGAACAACCCTTGTGGTTCAATACCAAGAAAAAATGGAAGAAGCAAAAAATCGGGAAATTTGGGTGGGAAGAAAAGTGAGAAACCTCAGCCTTATTTACATAAGGGTCACGTGATTAATTATCACATGATCCAAGAAAAAAGCCTTTTATAAAAAAAGGGTCTGATATGTATGGGTGTGTATAATGGCAACAAATATTATTATTTTATAAACTCGCACACTTTCCGTCTCGCCGTTTAAAACGGTTTCACAGTGGGGAGGTTTATTAATAACGAAAAGAATCAACTCTCTCTTTATATACAAGTGTGGCATAAATTAAGTACTAGATCCCTTCTGGATAAAAGACATAAGATGAAATATTGATCTAAAGATTATTTGAATTCCATTTCTCTTGTTTTGGATCGAAAATTCCGTCTTAAAATTATTGGAATGTGACTTAATATCAAAACTTTTGTTTTTGCAGTTTTCTTTGTGGGGGCTTAAAAATGCTAAACTTTTAAAAATACAATCTCAATTAGAATTACAACGGTATTCCAGATTTCATATTTCAACCACTTATCCTACCCACCTATATCGTGACATTTCCCCCATTAATTAAAGAAAATAAACATCTTTTTTTTTTCATTGTTTTAGACTCTTTGTTTGGTTTTGGTTAAATATGCCGAGCACATTTTCTGGGTGTCGACTTTCTCAGTACAAACCTGTTGACCTCGTATGAGTTAGTAATTTACAAGTCAAACTAGAAATTCCACCCACTTTGATGCTTTCGTATTTCACGAATCGCTTGCAGCAATTTAGATAATCAGTAAATAAATAAAGAATAGCTGATGGTCTGTTCTATAGGGCGACTCATATGAATTTGACAAATGCTAGTTTCTATGCTTCTGCCTCTTCCCGAGAAGTAGTAGTTTACTGGAAATTTTTGACAACGATCCAAGCATTTTATATTTGTGATGAGGACGATTTTGGTTACTCTTTATTAGGATTCCCTATTTTAGGGCTATTTAATACCGGAACCACTTTTCATAACAAAATTTATTTTGTCGAACACCTGATAAAAGAACATAATTGGTACCATTCAACCCATAGATGAGGCTAAGGGTATTTATGGGAAATGAAAATTAATGGTACCATTTTAACCAATAGCTGAGGAAAAAAGTTTGATGAAGGTATTTGTAGTCGTGTAGAGGTTAGGGTTCTCAATATCAAATCAAACATGAAGAATTCAAATCTTAATCAGTTTTTACGTTTAATTGATTGTTAATACTCATTTGAAGGGTATGAATTTCTTTATTCTTTCTTGCAATCAGTTAAAAGATAAAAATATTGTCTGAAAAATTTGACAAAAAAAACCCTAAAAAACATTTGTTCAGAATAATGGCCCCGATCGTAAATTTTTATATGGTATATACTTGGTCGAGCACAAAACCAAATTAGGCACGTGGGCAGTGTTACCTGCTAATTACATTCGCAGATTTTTTGGAATCCGTGTTGTCCTTACACCTAGATAAGTTACTCCCAATGAAGTTGTTTTTTCGTTTTTTAATCAGCGTTATCTCTACATTTTTTAGTTACCCTTTCGTGTATACGGACATAATCTAATACAGCTTTTGAAACTAGTATTATCCTTACACCTAGATGAGTTATTCCCCAGGTTAACGAGCATCATCTGCTCGAGGCAGGTGAAAGTGAATGTAATGGGTTTGACTGTGATTTGAACTCGTATCATACGAATCCAGAGTCCAAGCTTCTACCACTCCCCCGCCTTCACTGTCTTAAATTTTGATATGTTGCAAAATAGCAAGCTAAATTAATTTTCCAAACTGAAGCTAAGATGTCCTTTTTCCAACCGTTATTGAAATCAGCATGTATAACAATTAACATATATTTTCAAAGAGTGAATATCATGCAACGATTCTTCTTTTTTTTAATAAAATAAAAAAGAATATAAAATAATTACAATAAATGAATATAATTCTATGTATACTTGGCTGCAGACCCAAAAATGTACATCACTATGTGTTTTTTATTCAGTAACTGACACTGGGGGTGTTAGACAAAAAAAGCTGGTCTGTTATTTTTTCATCGATGCTGATGCCTTTCAGTCTTCTCTCCAGGTCTTTTGGGATATGGAGTATTTGGTCTGGGAGCACCAATGATACTTGGTACTACTGTAATTTTCATCTTCCATATTCCCTTGGCTAATTTCTGATGTGTGCTGAGTTCTTTTTCCTTTATCTCCAATCTAGGGTCAGCTGGCACGGAAATGTCTACTATTTGGCAGTTTTTTTCTTTCTTGTCGTTATTTATTAATGTTATCATCATTATTATTATTTGTTATTATAATAATTATTTTGTAATTAATATTTGTTTTTGATATTATTTATATTATTATTTGTTACTGTTATTACTATTTTTAATCATTTGTTGTTAATATTATTATCAATATCATTGACTGTTCTTATTAATATTTTTTTTATTTGCTGTAGTTATTATCATGATTATTATTATTGTTATTTTTTTCTTCGGTTTCCTTTTTCTCATTATTAATAATAATGATTTTAGTAGCAACAGCTGCAGTAGTATTAGCAGCAGCACTTTAATCATTATTGTTTATATCATTGGTGTTTTAGTTATTGTTATTTGTATATCTGCAAAAACAAGAGCCAGTAATAGTAGTATTGGTAGTAGCTACAGTAGTATTAGTAGTTAAAGTCTATGCTTTGAACATTATGGCAAATAATCTAATCTATTTGTTCAATATTTTTCATTTCAGAATATTTTTTCATAATGCAGAAACTTTTTCTTCTTGCCTTGTTTGTGGTGTCTGCAAATGCATTCGCTTGCAGCAAAGACATTTGCTCTCGAGTGAAATGTACCACAGTGAAATCATGCAATGGACGCGTCACCAAAGGACTGTGTGGATGCTGTGACGTTTGTATTGTTTCATTACGTATGTACTTTTCATTTTTCAAAATTCTTGCATAAGTAACGATAGTTGCAAGCGAAAGGTCAGGCTATTTGTTCCACCTGCACAGGATAGCCTAAAATTCTGAATATCACAATCAAAATTAGGATAGTTGTCATAAGTTTGTAAAACATGTAAACGTTACTCTTTCTCTCTAAAAATTGTAAAGGCTTTATTCTAAATTAGAAAAAAAATCCATCCGATCTATTCAAAATAAGGATTTAATCATTTTTGAAATATCTATTTTTAAAGGCATTATTTTCATTTTGTTTGAAATATATTTTTCGGACTATAGGATGCAGACCGAAAGAACCCAAAGATTTCTCATTCTGTGACATGCACTTGTGGTGGAAGAAAGCATGGATGGAATAAAAGGCAAACAAATGTCAATACTTTACAGAACATCACTCTATAGGGTGCTTGCTCAAAATTCTACATCTCTCTAGATTCTTCATTCTGTGACTTACACCTATGGGTAGAATCAAATTACCATCAAGATTGATATATTATTAAACAAACATACACCTAGGGTAGAATAGGCAAACGAATACCAATTATGCAAATTGTCAGAAGGAAAACAAAATTCTAATTGGGTAAAATCAATTAAAAATGCTTCAACCAAAAGAAGACGTTCGAAAAAAGGATTCGAGCATAACTTCCAAACCATGTAGTGCATCTCCTCAATCGACCATTCATATTAACCTCTTGTTGTTGTTGTTTTCTAAACCAGTGTGTAGTTGTTTTTTTTATGATCAAAGGAAGTTTACGTACCATTCTGGCCAAAAAGGACAAAACATTGGATTGTCCAGGGTAGAACACTAAGTAACTTTGAGGCAAAAAAGCATGCGTCGACCTAGTTTAACTATTGATTTAGGTACAGAGAAAATTTGAATTTGTAGGTTAAAGAATGTAGTGTGCATTAGGAATAAACAGACAGGCAGACTGCCTTTTATGTAATAGACAATTCCGCATCCCTCCAATCCGTCCCCCGACACGACCCGAAAAAGTAATTAGCTTTTCTTCTCCAGAGCCGTAAAAACGATTTCTTTTTCTCAACAATGAAATGTATTTGAAGCATTAATTTCAATGAGAGTTTCTTTTTTGGCGGGAAAATCCGAAAAATGCAATAAGAATCGACTTTTTATGGCCACTAAAAATGGCCAAAAAAGAGGATATAAGTTGGAAAGGCGAAGGGTGGGGTGCGGTACGATGGAAAGTGTGGGGTGGTCTTTAGTTTTCATCTCTTGAAATGTTTCTCAGATTAGCCCGAGGTAAATACAACTCTGCCATTGGCCTTTCAGGGGGGATAGAAAATCAATGAGGAACCCCAATGATTCACATCAAACAAATAGTCACGCCTTTATTTCTGTTTTCGAATACAATGACTTCTAAAGAGTAGAATTAGGTCTTTTCATCCGTTCTACTGAAATGGTTCCTGTCAGATCGTCGAGGTTAAGCAACGTCCAGCATGTTCGGTTACCAAATGGGTGACTATTTAAGAATACTAAGTACCTGAACAAATTGAACGATCGATGCCTCTTGGAATGAACAGGAGCACTAATGGTATAAATCACATTGGAAACACCGGTTCCCGTCAGATCACCGAAGTTTTGCAACATAGATGCGTGAGCACTTCGGAATACCAGGTACTGTAACAAATAAACTGGTCGGTGGCTCTTGGCATGAACATGAGCATTAGCGATCAAACCCCGTTGGAAACACCACTTTGGGGAAGAGAAGACTTCCTACTCAAGAGACACAAACAACAGCGATTGATTTTATTGCAAATAATTGCTTACAAATTTAATTTTTTCTTATTTGAATCTAGGATGATTGGATTTCAAAAGCGTTGAAAACACTTTCTAAGGGATATCCTGTGTACAATTTTAGGCTGCATTCTCGTCCTGGGCATAATATAAAATTGCACCATTAGTAATAGAACCAATATCGAAAAGAATATCACCATTAGTCCACAAAAGCTGTCATGTCGAGTCTTCAATACAGCCATATTTTTCTATAAATTGTTTTAAGAAAATATTTTTAAACAAATCCTGATTTGAACTGTTGTCCTTACCTTTATCATTTTTAAGTTCAAAATGTTTTGGTCGATGAACTCTTCTTCCTTTTCCTTCTGATTGAATTTTGAATTTAGAAATGTGTATCTAATAAAAATGAAAAAGAAATATTCGGACCCGTGGAGCAAATTTCATTTGGTTTTGAACTTGGTAAGTTTGATTGTTGTGGGCTTTTAGCGTCCGCTGTGTGTGTGTGTGTGTGTGTGTGGACACGTTGGTCATGGGAGTGTCAATATAATTTCAGTTTACTAAAATCATTTTCAGCTTTCAAAATATTACAGCAGATTTCTTTGGAAAAATAACCTTAGAATTACTAAAAATACAGATCAAAATGAGCACAAAAGGAGCATCAAAACAACCTCTAAGACCGGTCAATGCTTCTAGTTTATTCATAAATATATAGCCTCGGGTATTTTATTTATTAAGAATTTCACTAGGCTATATTTTTTTTAAAAGCCTTGCTACTAAGGTAGTTAAGGAATCCTATCATTTGGGAAAACAATACCGTACACTGTTTGTAAAGCAGTAAATGCTCTTCCAAATGTTAATTCAAATTGTAATTCTTGAAATGTAAGTTGCCATTATGATATGCAAATTTTAGTGATCTGAATCATTGTTTGTTTACGTCATTTAATACCCAGAACAATCATTTTTTAATAAACGTTCTTTTTGTCTTCACGTAGTTTTTTAAAAAACCGTTTAATGGATTAGTTAATCCATATCTGGAGGGAATGCAGGGATTCATTCCTTTCTCAATGGCAGTAGTCCAAAAGTGAACGCAAACGGAACGACTAGAATTGCGATTCACGTATTACGTACCAAAGTCTGACTGCCTACTCACTGCCACCAGAGGACTTCTTCATGAATCATTATGCTATCCAAATTTCGGCGGTCTGAATGCCTTGATGCTTGCTTTTGTATTCATGTGTTTTTTGGGGTTTTTTGTAATTCCAAATTTGGCACAACTATTTTTTTCGGCTCAAAACCAACCAGAAAGAGTTTCCCAGGTCTGAAAACCCCATATATAAAATTTCAAGTCCTTAGACCCATAATTGGCAGAGTAGTTTGGTAGAAACCGCAACAATCTAATCTTTCTAATTTGACTCTTAGCATCTAAATTTCCAGCTAAAAATTGATTAAATAGTATTCCCCGGGTCTGAATATCCCATATATGAAATTTAAAGTCTCTATACCGAAAATTTACTAGAAATTATTACACACGCACACACACACACACACACACACACACACACACACACACACACACACACACACACACACACGTTCTCAGTTTTATAGATATACTAGACAACCCGTGACCCGTTGGGTCAATCATTGCTTTATGTATTGTTTTTCACCCTTATTACAGAAATCTACAGGGTTGTCATACCGGCCCAACACAAATTATTGTACGTT